>JADRCH010000128.1:611454-621693 GCA_019843965.1 Rhynchomys soricoides | reverse complement strand
AGAGAGAGAGAGAGAGAGAGAGAGAGAGAGAGAGAGAGAGAGAGAGAACCAGAGTCATTCCTCTTGTTGGGGCTGGATTGATATCCCAATTCCTTCTTGGAAGTCTAGCCTTTTCAGTTTCATGAGATCCCATTTATTAATTGTTGATCTTAGTGCCTGAGCCATTGGTGTTCTGTTCAGGAAGTTGTCTCCTGTACCAAAGCAATTTTCAAGGCTATTCTCCAATTTCTCTTACATTAGATTTAATGTATCCATTTTTAGGTTGAGGTCCTTGATCCACTTGGATTTGAGTTTTATGCAGGGTGATACATATGACTCTGTTTGCATTATCCAACATGCAGACATCCAATTAGACCAGCATCATTTGTTGAAGATACTTTTTTCCATTGTATGGTTTTGGCTTCTTTGTCAAAAAGTGTCCATAGGTGTGTTGGTATATTTCTGGGTTTTAGATTTAATTCCATTGACCAACCTGTTCATTACCAATACCATGCAGGTTTTTTATTACTATTGCTCTGTAGCACAGGTTGAAATCAGGGATGGTGAAACCTACTGAAGTTCCTTTATTATCCAGGATTGTTTCTGCTATCCTTAATTTTTTTGTTTTTCCACATGAAGTTGAATATTGTTCTTTCAAGTTCTGCAAAAAATTTTTGTTGGGAGTTTGATGGGAATTACATTGAATCTATAGGTTGCTTTTGATAGAATGGCCATTTTTACCATGTTAATCCTACCAGTCAATGAGCATGGGAGATCACAGACAGAGCAAGGAAGAGAGTGGCCAGCATTTTCTCCTCCCTGAACTTAATAGAACTGCTTTAAATTTCTCTCCACTTAATTTGATATTGGCTATTGGCTTTCTGTATATTAGTTTTATTTTGTTTGTGTTTGTGTGTGTGTGTTTTATCCTAGATCTCTCTAAGGCTTTTAACATAAAGGGGTGTTAGATTTTGTCAAAGGCCTTTTCTGATATCTTCTTCGAAGACTTTACTTTGTGGTCATACAGATCTTTCACTTGCTTGGTTATAGTTACACCATGACACTTTGTATTGTTTGTGGCTATTGTGATGGGTGTTGCCTCCCTAAGTCTCAGCCTGTTTACCATTTGTATAAAGGAGGGCTATTGCTTTCTTTGAGTGAATTTTATATCCAGCCACTTTGCTGAAATTGTTTATCACCTGAAGGAGTTTTCTGGTACAATTTTTGGGGTCGCTTATGGATACTATCATTTCATCTGCAAATGATACTTTGACTCTTTCCTTTCTAATTTGTATCCCCTTGATCTCTTTTAGTTGTTCTGCCATTCTAGCTAAAACTTCAAGTACTATGTTGAAGAGATAGGGAGAAAGTGGACAGCTTTTTCTTGTCCCTGATTTTAGTAGAACTGCTTTAAGTTTTTCTCCATTTAATTTGATGTTGGTTATTGGCTTGCTATATATTGCTTTTATTATGTTTAGGCATGTGCCTTGTATCCATGATCTTTCCAAGACTTTTAACATGAAGGGGTGTTGGATTTTGTCAAAGGTCTTTTCATCATCAAATGAGATGATTATGCTAGTTTTTTTCTTCCCGTTTGTTTATATGGCAGAAGACATTGATGGCATTTATTTTTGAACCCTTCCTGCATCTCTGGGATGAAGCCTACTTGATCACGGTGAATAATTGTTTTGATGTGTTCTTGGATTCAGTTAGCAAGTATTTTATTGAGTATTTTGCATCAATGTTCATAAGGAATATTTGTCTGTAATTCTCTTTCTTGGTTGAGTCTTTGTGTGGTTTAGGTATCAGTGTGACTGTGGTCTGATAAAATGAATTTGGCAGTATTCCTTAAGTTTCTTTTTTGTAGAATAGTTTAAGGAATATTGGTGTTAGCTCTTCTTTGAAGATTGGGTAGAATTCTGCACTAAAATCTGGGCTTTTTGTTTTTGTTGTTGGAGGACTTCTAATGATTGCTTCTACTTTCTTAGGGGTTTTGGATCTATTATATTGTTTATCTAATCTTAATTTAACTTTTGTAAGTGGTACCAATCCAGAAAATGGTCATTTTGTTTATATTTATGGAGTTATATGGAGTTATATTTTGTTTAGCTTTATGGAGTACAGGATTTTGAAGTAAGACCTAATGATTCTTTGGATTTCCTCCATGCCTGTTGTTATGTCACCTTTTAATTCTGGTTTTGTTAATTTGGATACTGTCTCTCTGCTTTTTATTTAGTTTGGCTAAGGGTTTGTCTATCTTGTTGATCTTTCTACTCTCTTTTTTTTTCATTGATTCTTTATAATGTTCTCTTTGTTTTATCTTATTGACTTCATCCCTGATTATTCAGTTTGATTATTTTCTGTTTTCTACTCCTATTGCCTGTGTTTGCTTCTTTCTGTTCTAGAGCTTGCATGTATTCTGTTAAGTCACTAGTATGACATCTCACTAATTTCTTTATAATGGCACTTAGAGCTATGAAGTTTTCTCTTAGCACTGTCTTCACTGTGTCCCTTAACTTTGGGCGTGTTATGCATTTATTTTCATTGAATTCTAGAAAGTCTTTAATTTCTTCTTTTATTTCTTCCTTGACCCATCTGTCTTGGCTGACATCTGTCGTCTCTTAAAGACTGCAAGACATCATTCCAGACTCTTCTGGCTTTTAGAATCATGTTGAAAAGTCATGTATAATTCTAATAGGATTGCCGTTATATGTTACTTGGCCCTTTTCCCTTGCAGATTTTAATATTCTTTCTTTGTTCTGTACATTTAGTACGCTGATTATTATGTGGCAGAAGGATTTTTTGGTCCAATCTTTTTGGTGTTATGTAAGCTTCTTGTATATTTATAGACATCTTTTTCTTTAGGTTAAGAAAAATTTCTACTATGATTTTGTTGAAAATATTTTCTAGGCCTTTGAGCTAAGAATCTTCTCCTCTTCCTCCTCCTCCTTTTCCTCTTCCTCCTCCTCCTCTTCCTCCTCCTCTTCATATTATTAGGTTTGTTTTTATAGTGTCCCAAATTTTCTGGATGTTTTGTGTCAGAAACTTATGAGATTCTCTAGACATGTATCAATTTCTTCTATAGCATCTTCTGTGCCTTCCTTCTCTTGTATTTTGTTGGTGATGCTTGTGTCTTTAATTCCTGTTCTCTTACCTAGAATACCTTCATCTCCAGAGTCCCTTCAGTTTGTGTTTTCTTTATTGCCTCTATTTCCACATTCAGGTTTTTAACAGTTTTATTTATTTCCTTCACCTGCTCGGTTGTATTTTTCTGTATTTCTTTAAGGAATTTATTTGTTATCTGAAGTGGAAACATAAGGGTTCTTTTGAAAATCAGTTGTGTTGGATGGTGTTTTGCTGGGGTAAACATGTGAAGGAGTGTTTTCCTGAAGTTGACACAGGTGAAAGGCTAAGTCAGACTTGCAAAGGAACATTTAACTGAAGCAGATACAGGAGAAAGGATGTTCTGCTGAAGCAAGTGTTTGAAAGGACACATAATGAGGAATTTTTGCCAATAACACGCATGGGTTGGTCCACCTTACATTGTGTAGTTGAGCTCCATTGGTTGGAACTCCATAGAAAGAAATGCACCAAAAACCTTCCGGTTGTGTGCTACAGATTCTTGCTATTTCCGCATACTCAGGCTGATTGGCAGTATGATGTCAGCTGAGACAGCCTCACATGCTGAGGCAAGACGCATGATGAGACATGACTAGTGGAGGACATGTGGTGTTTGGGGGTATAAATAGGATTCTATGGACAGTGACAGAGGCTGAGCTAGGCTTGGTTTTAGAAAGGATACAGAGAGGCACAGATGAGAACTTCTCCTGGCATCCCTCCTGGTCCATCCTGTTGACTTGCCCAAGGTTGAGGCCTGGCTGTCTCTGCTAGGTAGTGCCACCACTGCTGACTTGTGTTTACTAGCCTGACTCTGCTGAACTGGACTGCTGATATATCCATGAAGTGTTTGCGAGTGGATCAAGCTGCCACTGCTAACCTATGAACTGAACTGACGATTTCCAGACAACACAAATGGGAGTTGATCCTAAGAACCTCTGGAAACAGGTCCACTTCCCCCCCCCTAACCTCTGTATCCTTTCTTTCCCACTACCTCTGGTGGGTGGTGGGCTAAAAGGAAGGTTAAAGCATTTAAGAACCATCATTAAAAATGGGCTTTGAAAAAAATAAGTCATCTCAGCACATGTTTTGCCTTAGCATGTGTGTCTGTCTCAGCTGACATCACTCTGTCAATCAGCCCTTTTGAGAGACCTTTGCTCAAAACACAATTGGTTACTGACAAAGAGACTTGAAGCTGACCTCTGGCATCCACAGTGTCTTACACACACACACACACACACACACACACACACACACACACACACACCAGTCCATTTAAAATCCCTCATCTGAAAAATATGGAAGGGACAACTAGAATGGTTATCTGACCCCAAGATAACTTACAGAATATAACTGAATGCTAAAATCCCAAGGACTAAAGCCTTTGTGACATCCTCAGAGGTCACATACTGCACCACACAGCAGAACCCTAGAGGGCACCTTGGCTGATTTACTGATAGAATAACTCCTTTCTGCTTACCATACCAATTGCTGAAGTGCTGCAGAAGTTTACCTATCAGTTCAGACTGGAGAGGAAGGCATATTGATACCATTTCTCTAAAAAACAGTCCCATATACTAGAGAAGGAAAATGGGTGACTAGAGGGAGAGAGAGTGGGTGAGCTAGTCATGGTTGTACAGTTCTGTCACCCATTACTTAGGAGGCTGAAGCAGGTCATAAGGTGAAGGCCAGCCTGGAGTACAGAGTAAGATCCAGAATAGCTTGAGCTTCAGTGAAACCCCATTTCAAAAAGAAAGTTAGCTATGTGGGCAACCGCCAACATGAACACCACACATTACACACAGGGCATATCAAGGTATGTGATTTCTGTCCCTCATTGTCACAGGAATAAAAATAAATAAATAACAAATAAATTCCATGAGGTTTTGGGTGTTCATTTGTTTTGCTCGTTAACTACCTAATAGCTCTTCTACCCAAGTTGAAAATTCTCAGTTTAGGGGATTGCATAGCCTGGGTAGATAAGAAGGAATAGATAAGCCTTGGGACTGAGGCAGAACTTTGTCTTAAGGGGGAGAAAAGAAAGGAAAAATGTTTAAATCTTCAGTACGTCAGCTGCTAGCTGATGGAACTAAGATTAGATCCTTACTATTTCTGAGTATTCAATGCCCTGTTTGGGAGTTAGAAATACTCTTGTACACAAATGACAACTTGGGGATTACAGAGTTGATTTTAGGTGCAAGATTGCCCCTGCTTTCCCACACAGTCCAGGTGCTTTCCATATACTTGTTCCCACCAGAATCTGTTTATTGTCCTTTGAAATTCCATGCTTTTTTTTTTTTTTTTTTTTTTTTTATCATACGGAGTTCAGGTTTTAAATGTAGGAAATGGTGTGCCTCTCCTGTTACCATGTTTGTTTGCTCTGTCCCACCACTGTACAGATTACCGAACAGTTTCTTAGGTGCAGGGAGGGGAAAACCTACCTCCCTGGTCATACACACTCAACTCCTAACTATTTCAATTTAAGATGGAGCTATCCCAGTTTAAAGCACGTATTTGCATGACTATTGATTTGTATCTTTCCTTGCATGAGAATATAACTTGAGTTAATTTTCTTGTAGCTAGCACAGTGGCTGATCCAATAGGCTCTGGAAATGTCCTTGTAAAATGAAGTAGAGAACGCATTGTGCAGCAAAAGCTCCAGCTTTACCAAGCCTCACAACTCAGTTGATGCTGGGGCAAGTCTCTAGGAAATTATGTATAATCTTCAGTCATGACTTCATAGTAGAAACAAACTTCTGATTTCTTGAAGCGTGGCTACAACATTTTCAGAGGCACCACTGAAACAGCTGAAATACATGATATAACTCACAAATTGGTGATGGGGTAAAAGGAAAGCTAGGATACAGAAGTTGGGAAGCTTGATTAATTACATAAAAATAAAAGAACTTGTAAGAAATGGTATAATAAATAGATATAATGAGACCCTTTCATGTGAGTGAAGTTAAACATCATGGAAATAGTTTTTAAAAGACTTAAACAAGATGTAGGAGAGGAAATAACAGAATAAGGGGAGGGGAGAAGGGAGGACGCACACAATCGTGGTGCACGATACAACTGATGCTTCGGTTGTGAGCCTAGCTTTCAATGGCAAGTCATCTCCCCATCCCACAAGATAAACTTGAATGAATCAAAATACCTTTAAAAACAGCTTCACTATGTACAAGGAACATATTTTTAATATACAAGAGACAAAAATACATGGTTTTCTGTTGTAATTTATATTGTTATGATAAAAATATCCTGGAAAAAAGCAACTGAAGGGGCTGGAGAGATGGCTTCACAGTTAGGAGCACTGTCTGCTCTTCCAGAGGACCCAGGTTCGTTTCCTAGAACCCACATGGTGGCTCACAACTTCAGTCTCAGTTAATGACATCTTCTGGCCTTCTTGACCAGGCACACGTGTGGTATCATATGTGGTATCATATTTGCCGACACAAACACCCATACGTGTAAAAATTTTAAGAGAATTTAGAGAGAAAAGGTAACCTTATTTCATAACTCTGAGTTACAGTCCATCACTGCAAGGGGAAGACAGTGGAAGGAGTTTATGGCAGTGGGCCAGATCACATGCACAGTCAAGGAAAGAGAAATGCACACAGCATGCCCACTTATTTTCTTGCTTGTGCTCAACTCAACTTCCCTACTTGTATACAGTTCAGGATCCCTGCATAGAGAGTGGTGCTACCCACAGTAGGTTGAGTCTTAGCACATCTATTAGCTTTGTTTAGACAACTTTGTTAAGGCCACAGGACAACTCAATGTAGACAGTACTATTAGCTTTGTTTAGACAACTTTGTTAAGGCCACAGGACAACTCAATGTAGACAGTACTTCATTGAGGCTCTCTTCCCAGGTGACTCTATGTTGTGTTGACAAGCCATTACAAGCCATCCTTTCCCTGTTCCAGGATGATGTAATAATGTTGTAAAATGCCAAATTCACTGTACACTGATCAAAAGATACAATTAAATTTCCACTATACTTCCTATAACATCTTTTGTGTAATTTAACATCATATGTGTTTGGGAGGTTCCCCCCTGTTTTTCAGGGGGAAAGGGAGAGAGAAACAGGAAAAAAGAAGATAGAAGGAGCTAGAGAGGTTCTTTATTTTCTTTTAATTTATTCTTCTCTCATGTATTACATACTGACTGCAGTTTCCCCTTCTTCCACTCAGCCTCTTCTCCCCACCTTTGCTTTCCCCTGGATCAATCCCCTCTTCACCTCCCTCAGAAAAGAGCAGGTCTTCCAGGGACATCAACCAAATACAGCATAACAAACTATAATAAGACCAGTCACATATTCTCATACCTAGGTTGTACTAGGCAACCCAAAAGGAGGAAAAGGGCCCCAAAATCAGGCAAAAAATGTCAGAGACAGACCCTACTCCCACTGTTAAGAATCACACAGGAACACTGAGCTACACAAACATAACATGCATGCAGAGGACCTAGGTCAGACCCATACAGGTTCTCTGATCTCTTTGAGCCCATTTGAGTCCCAGTCAGTTGATTCAGTGGGCTGTGCTCTTCTGGTTCTTGATCCTTCTGGCTCCTCCAGTCCTTCCTCTCCCTCCTCTGCAGGATTCCCTGAGCTCATGCTGGCAAGAAAGGAAAGCAAGGTGAACACTCCTCCATTGCTGGTGGGAATGAAAATTTGTACAGCCACTTTGGAAATCAATATGATGGTTCCTCAGAAAATTGGTGATCAATTTACCTAAAGACCCAGCTGTACTACTCATGGTCATATACTCAAAGGAAGCGCCATTCTAACACAAGGACGCCTGATTAACTATGATCGTAGCTGTTTTATTCATAATAGCCAGGAACTGGAAACAATTTAGACATCCCTCAATTGAAGAATGGACTAAAAATTTGGTACATTCACACAATGGAGTATTACTCAGTTGTTAAAAAATGATCACCATAAAATTTGCTGGCAAATAGATGGAACTAGAAAAAATGCTGAATGAGGTAACCCAGTCCTGGAAAGACAAACATGGTATGTACCTATTTATAAGTAGATATTAGCTATAAAGCAAAGGATAATACTGACAATTCACAGACCCAGAGAAGCTAAGTAATAAGGAGGGCTTAAGGAGAGGTTCTTTTAATGGAACAAAGGAGCAAAAAAGTAATCAAGGATATTTGTAAGCAAAATCAAAAGGTAAATAATTATTAGACTTGGATAGATTTAATATAGAACTATATAGTCAAAACAATCAATACCACTTGCATGTATTTATATAGGGATAAAAGCAAAGAAATTATAAGAAATTTTCATAAAAAATTGCTTAGGAAGTAATATCTGCATAGGTTTGGAAAGTCCATCTGTGATAGAATACATAATTGTAAATCCATTTGACAGGAAGTTTAAGAAATGTAGTAGGACAAGAGTCTAACAAAAAGAGAGATGGGAGAGAAGTAGAGGAGACAGAAGGAGAGATGGAGGGGCATGAAGGAGAAAGAGAAGGAGATATGGGAGAAGGGCAGGGATAGGAGAAACAGTGAATGAGGCAGATGGAGAGGGAGGTGAAGGGCTGGGAGAGAGGGAGGAGGTAGAAATGGGGAGGAGGGAGATGGAGAGGATAGACAAGGAGAGGGGAGAAAGGAGAAGGTATAGGGAGTAGAGAAGAAAATGAGATGGGGAAAAGGAGGGGATAAAGAAGAAGAGGAGAGACAAAGAGGAAAGAGAAAGAGGGGGAAGAGGAGAGGCAATGAGAAAGAAAGAGAATATATTCTTGCCATTAAATGTTTACATATAAAAGGACAACCATTAAAACTATACAAATTAAAAATACAGATGTAAGTCTTTGTAACATATGGGTAATCAGAATTTCTTAATCGACTCATAAAGACCAGAGCCATAAATTGTTAAATTTATGTCCCAAGATAAAAAAACATGTTCATCAAGATTCAAATCTGACATCCAAAACTTAGCCAGTAATCCAGTAGTAGTCACTAAAATCACATTTAACAAACACCACAAGACAAATAATGGGCAGATCCACACATCAGTTTCCTGGAAAGAGAAAGACCAAATGGCCAATGAAACAAGAACCAATGATGCTTAACTTTGTTGGTAGACAGAGTAACACAAATGAAAAAGACTGTAAAATAATTATGTAGACCAGTCTCACTGAAGTAAAGTCTTAAAAGAAGACTAGAAAGATCAGATATCCATGCCCATCTGCTGTTGGTAGCATAAGAGTTTGTGGTGATGTAGACCACAAAGGTCATCTGACAGAGGTAAAGAAATATGGAGGCTAGGTAAAAGCCATTCCATTTCTGGGAGTACAGCATAGACACATTAAACATTGTAAGCCTACTGTTTTTAGAACACTTTAAAAATGGCAGAAACACCTGGCACAGGGAATGCTGGGTGGATGGTTAATGTGTGACACAGACATGACTCAGATGTGAACATGCATAAATAACATGTCTGCACACACAGATTTTCAGTACAAAGAGAAATCAATTCACATAAGTTTCTTTCACTTGGAAGTAAATGACATATTGATTAAGCAGCTCATAATAAAAATCCAACAAAAATCAAAGGCACAGTAATCACAAACTGAAGGCCATGGCTGTTTTACAGTTCTAGGATTCACTGAAGGTTAAGATACACAAAGAAAGGTTTAAATGTTTTGATACAATTGATAATTTTAATGATAATTGTTGATAATTGATACATAGTTATAAATTATATTTTATGGTTTATAAATTGATAACATGTTTTTGCTTATTTCTTAGAGATTCATTTCATTATTTGTAATTATGTAAGTGTGTATTTGTATGTGGGTATGTGCAGATGCTCCAAGAGGCCAGAATAGAGCTTCGGTGGTGTTATAGATGATTTTGCATCCCCCCAGTGTGAGTACTGGGAAGTAAATTCAAGTCATTTTTAAGAGCTGTAAACATTTTTAACTGCTGAGTCATCTCTCCAGCTTGTGACATAAAATATAATTTGGAATGGTGGAATAGCTAATTATTTTTTCTTTCTGTTACAGTGTTCATATTTTTATATCAACTATATTATTAGAAAAACTTGGAAGCTTAGTATCTATCTATCTACCTCTATCTATCTATCTATCTATCTATCTATCTATCTATCTATCTATCTATCT
>JADRCH010000128.1:568214-611444 GCA_019843965.1 Rhynchomys soricoides | reverse complement strand
TCTATCTATCTATCTATCTATCTATCTATCTATCTATCTATCTATCTTCTGTTCTGGATTTCAGAGATGCTGACATGTAACAAGGAGGGGCAAACAAAACTCTTTCTTTGCCATTTAGATTTTATGTATTTAGTTTTAAATGTGCTTTAGTTAAGGCATGTTTTCTATGAACTGGAATTCTTTGAGCACTGTGCTGGCAATAAAAATGGACAGTGAGTTATTTTGTTGACTAGAATATCACTCATCATGATATACAGATCTGTCACTTTTTCTCAACTGTCCTTTGATAATGACATCAACTTATCCCACTTAGCTGATTAAAGCCAGGTGGTTGCCAGTCTTCTGCCCCACAGGAAACATGGCCTTACCACCATAATAGATATGAAGAT
Organism: Rhynchomys soricoides; assembly: GCA_019843965.1. NCBI lineage: Eukaryota > Metazoa > Chordata > Mammalia > Rodentia > Muridae > Rhynchomys > Rhynchomys soricoides. The sequence goes on along the minus strand of JADRCH010000128.1, from coordinate 611,055 downwards.
AATGCTTTCCTTTGGAGAGTCACATTTGTCTTTTTATGGAAGTGATAGTTTTCTGTAGGTCTGTCCTCATTCTATTAATGAAAAAGTGCTCTGGGGCTTGAGATGGGAATGCTCTGATGTATTTTATCTGTAGTGGAACTTCTCCATCTTGGTCACATGGATTGGAGAAAAATTAGATGGTCCTTAATATTATGAAGCATCTGAGACAAAACATGAATTCACTGGAATTTTGAAGTGAGCTTTAAATCTTAGCTGCTGGACACAACTCATCAGGATTGGAGAAAAATTAGATGGTCCTTAATACTATGAAGCATCTGAGACAAAACATGAATTCACTGGAATTTTGAAGTGAGCTTTAAATCTTAGCTGCTGGACACAACTCATCATTCCTATTCTTTCAAAGGTCACAAGGCAGGTATAGGACCATTGGTCCTCTTCACAGTGTCTATGAACTCTGGTGTGATGGGATGAGGTGATGTATCCACAAGCCTTTAGTGCTGTGGTTTCTGTGACTACATATCAGCATCATTTAGAGACTTTAAACACTGGTATCTGGTGATTTTCTCAGTTGTGTCCTATTATGAGTGTGAGCATGGGGTTTAGGCACTGAGATATTTTAAAATTACTGTAGATGATTTCAATACTAAGATGCAATGAAACATGATTTTCAAGTCAAACCATCACTAGAGTCAATTCTACCACTTAACTACTTGGTATGATTAGGTAGTTCATAATTCTACTAAATATCATTTTGTTGGAAAGACTAAGTAAGATTGGTCATGGAGTGCATTTGATGTTAGTCTTGGTGTGGTAAGAAGTTTCAAAAGTAGGGTTGGGAAGATAGCTCAGTGTGTAAAGACCTTATTTCGTAAGTGTGAGCTCAGATCCCTAGAACACAGAGCAAGAAGCAATAAGTAGGTAAATTGAGTCCAGCTTAGAAAGGAGCAGAGACAGGTCTAACCCAGGGGCTTACTGGGTAGCTGCTATAGTAGAGAGAGTGAGCTTTAGGGTCAGTGAGACACTGTCTCTCTCAGAAAATTAGGTGGAGAGGGATAGAGGAAGATAGATAGGTGCACTTTGTGCACAAGGAAACAGAAGAAAGAGAGGGTCAATAAGTGTTGGACACTAATGCCATATTTAATGTTTTTTTTAAATGGCTTTTCCTCTTCTGATGATGTCAGCTAATCCCCTCTTTCTATGACACTATTTCTTGTCTACTCAGAGATTTAGGCAACAAATGGAATGAGTCGTATCCTTGAATTCCAAACAAGAGCTCTAATGGAAGCAAAGAGCTCTATGCTCTATTCCTAGCAACAGACTTCGCCCAGAAGAGGCTGAAACCAGAAGGCTCGGACTCACCCAAAAGAGTGAATGGGAAAGTTCAATCATCCTTGGCATCCTGCCAAGGCAGACAGCACTCCTGGAAATATTTTATCTCTGAAAATAAAAATCAATTTAGTGGACTAGAAGATAATGTAGTATTCACAGACATACCATTTTTCTTCCAACACAATTCCCCAATGCAGCTAAAGGGGCAGGATAAGAGAAGCCACCCCCTCCTTCACACACACCCCAGAGATAAATTATAAATTGGTTTCCACCCCAATCAGCTCATTGCTAATATATCACTAGCAACCAAGGTCAGCCTTGGCTTCAGCTCACTTATCCCCAAGGTGATAGGATGGTTAAGGTTAATGGCACAGGGTCTTGATCACAGGGCTCATCTCTTAACCATGTCCTGAACCTAATAACAAGCCACAAGGCAAAACTTCATCTTTTGTTGCTTTGATTTTTTCTCATCTGTGAAATGGGGATAATATAACATACTCTATATGGTGTTTGTTCGAGTCAAACAACTCATGCTTTGTGTTTTTCAGGGTATTTTTAATTTACAAACAATTCGTGCTAGTTTCTCATGGTTACATTAGTGATTTTGATGAATTGAGATCTATCTAAAGTTGTATCTGTTCTTCGTATCTGGAAAGAAAAGTCTTGTTTCAGTTCTCTTGATCCTTGAATAAACCACTAGGAAGAGCAGATTACACTAAAACCTGATTTTAGGGAACCATTCCTTTGACAATGGGATAAACCCCTATATTTTATGTTTGAATTTGAATGGAAGAAATGTTAGCCAGATTCCATGCAGATCAGATTAAATTCCTGGCTATTAAAACAATGAATGACATAACTTTAGGAAAATCATTTCTATTTTTCTAGACTTGTTTTCTTGGTGATGTCATATACTAGGTTGGGACAGGTGTTAAGGTCAAATCTTGCTTGATTACACATGGAATATGTCCACACTTTGACAGTTCATGTTTGCTTATACAAGAGGCCAAGAGTCCTCTCTCTGTGCTGTGATTTGAGCAGCTGCTGATAAAGACCAAGCCCATTACTGGTTTGATATTTAACAACCAACCCACAAAATCCAAGGGTAGGGACCTTGCTCTCTCCTGGTTTCTCTTCATTGTAGGGATGTCCATCTCCTCTTATCTTTGGACACTCATGCAGGAAGGGACTTTCACCCCTCTGGGCTGCATTTTGGGGGCTCCTTTGTCTCTAGTCCAGTTGAACCAACATCAAGAATTTTCAGATGATCACACTGAAGAGTAGAGAAATGCCAGTGTTTATTCCTAGTTGTCCTCCCTGCTGGGCCATAGGGAGTGTGTTTTCTAGAATTTTGTGCTCATTAGTCAGCTGAGATTCATCATCCAAGGCTATGGCTCCCCTAGATATACTTCATGTATGGTTGTAACTCTCCTCAGATTTTGGGAAATATGTCTTTCTTTGCCTCCCGGGAGATGACTGACAGAGCTTTAGACTCCTTCTGATGGTTGATTTCTCACACATGTAAGGTGGTCATTCACTAAATGTTCTTTAATCACCTGCTTGCCTGTGCTTTTTCTTTTCATGCTGGATAATCCAACACAGAATCACTGTGTCTGGATTATGCTAACATTAATGATAATCAGGTTCAAAGTAACTAGGGACATGCATTTAATTCTCTATTATCGAATGCTTAATATTTACATAGAACTACATAAAATAATTAAATAGCATTTTTTGTTGTGTCCAGTCACCTCATTTTGAGTGCTTCTAGTAGATAATTTAAAGGCATTAAAAGAGATTAAAAGTATACTTTAAAAACAGAGAGCTTGCCTAACTGTCAAGGACCCAGGTTCCATTCAGTAACATGTGCTTGCATACACACACACACACACACACACACACACACACACAAACACATTCGTGCGTACATGCACTCACCCAGACAGAAATCAAGAGGAAGGGAGAGAGCAGCGAACAGGGGAGGGAGGGAGGCAGAGAGAGAGAGAGAGAGAGAGAGAGAGAGAGACTGACTTGATCATACACAATAATCTTAGCACTTGGGAAGTAGAGGCAGAGGGATTTCTAGAAGTATGAGAACATCCAGATCTACAATGTGAGTTACAAAGCAAGTCTAGGACAGCAAGTATTGCTATACAGAGAAACCCTGTCTTGGAAAACTTACATACATACATACATACATACAAACATATATACATGCATGCATGAATGCATACATACATACCCATTCATATATGTATCCAATGTTTTTGCGTTTGCCTAAGTATTTTTCAATACTTTTTAAAAATGTCTGATTCAAATAGAACTCTCAAAGAGACTCTAGTTCTTTTGATAGTACATTCTTGCTATTAAAGTCAATTAGTTTTTCTTTACTGAAAAATATTCATATTTTATATTGTTCTTTGGTACTGCAGAGGGTAACCAGGATGACTTCCTGCATGCATGGCAGTTCTTCACTGCTGTACCATCACACCACTGCATTGCAGTAGAAGGCCTTCCACCTGATTTTTAAATGCCCTCCTATTTTTAATTAAGGTAACAGGTTTTGGCTTTTAGAATTTCTCACTTATTCTTTGACAATTTCATATGAATAATGCTTTTAAAATTAATTTTGGATTGATAGTTTTGTTTTCCTTTAAACTTGTCATTTTTCATATGTGAGCTTGATTGTTTGTGTATGTCCAGAAATGTGTGTGTGTGTGTGTGTGTGTGTGTGTGTGTGTGTGTACACTCATATCATGTGCCTATGACAGCCTGAGGACAATCTCAGGTGTCATCCTTAGGAGTATCACCCCCCCCACATCCTTTGATACAGGAGTTCATCAGTTTGGCAAGACTGGATGGCTAATGAGCTCCAGGGACCCTCCTGTTTCTGCCTCTCCAGCTTGGGATTGCAAATAGTTGTTACAATGCTTGGCATTTTTATGTGGGTTCTGAGGATTAAACTGAAGTCCTTATGTTTGTAAGGTAAGAATTCGACCGACTAAACCCTTTGCCAGAGCCTCCATTTAACTTTAAGTTTTTATATATATTTGGAATGTGGAAGTGTCTGTGCATGTGAATGCAGGTATCTGTAGAGACCAGGGCTATCAGATCTCTCAGGGATGCAATTATAGGCAGTTGTTAGCCACCTAACTTATGTACTGGGAGTTGAACTTGATTTCTTTGCAAGAGCAGTATGTGGTTGTAGCCATTGATCTGTTGCTCTAGCCCCCTTCTTTCAACTGTTAAATGCATTGCTACAGCATCTGATTTCCATAGTTTCTGATGAGAAATCAAGTCATTTCCCTGAATCTGTTCCCTCTGTGCATTTTAAATTTATCCTTGTTTTTCTTGTAATTGTCCAGATATTTTAATTCTTCAGGATAAGCTTCAGGTAAAATATTTAATGGACAAATTTATATTTTACTCTGAATTTTGAAAAATTTAATACACTAATTTTTATTAAGAAGGGATTATTTTCCCACATAATATATCCTGATTATAGTTTTCCCTTCCCTCCACTCCTCCCAGTTCCTCCCATCCTCATCTCCCCTCTGGATCCACTCCCTTTCTGTCTCTCATTAGAAAAAGAGAGTCTTCTAAAAGGTAATATCTAAACATGACAAAATAAACTATAATAAGTTGAAGCAAAACTTCAATATCAAAGTTGGGCATGGGATAGGAAGAGTTGTAAGAGCAGGCAAAAGAGTAAGAGGTCCACTCATTCTCAGTCACGAGTCCCATAAAAATACTATCCTAGTAGCAAAGGACCTGGTATAGACCCAAGTAGGTCCAATGCTTGCTGCTTGATTCTATATGAGCTCATTTGCTCCTTGCATAGTTGATTCAGAGGGCTGTATTCTCCTAGTGTCCTCCATCCTCTCTTGACTCTTACAATCGTTTTGTCATCGGTTCTGTAGGATTCCCTGAGTTCTGAGGGGAGGAATTTAGTGGAGACTCTTCTCATGATGTCTGGTTATGGTTGTCTGCATCTGTTCCCATCTGTTGCCAGAGGAAGTTTCTCTGATGACTGGATAACCTACTGATCTATGGGTAGAGCAGAATATCATTAGGAATCTGTTTGTTTGTGTGTTTGTTTGTTTTGACCAGTCTTGTTTGGTTTTGCACTAAGTCTCTGAGCTATAAAGTCTCTAGTTCTTGGTTATCTAAATAGTATTGGGTATGGGTTCTTGTGGAATGAATCTTAAGTCAAATCAGACATTGGTTGGTTACTCCCACAAGTTCTGTGCCACCATTGTCCTACCATATTTTGCAGGCAGGACAGATTGTAGGTCAAAGATTTTTGTGGCTGGGTTGATGGTCAATTTTTACTTTCAGTAGCCTGCAGAGTAACTTCTGAAACAAAGAGACTAGATCTTAGGGATGACAGTTCCATGTAGATACCAGCTCAATTTCTCCATAGTCAATGATTTATTTGGATGCTGTCCTTGGCAATGGGTCTCTATTGTCAGATTTGGGGGAGCAACCCTTTGTTTTAGTATCAGCCTAAGTTTTGGGGAATTTCCATTTGACCTTGGCCAACAACTCAGTTGAATGCAATCCACACCTGCCACTAGAAACCTTACCTGGCTACAAACAATGGCCAGCTGAAATTCTTTATGAGGAGTTCTCATTAGGGTCACCCTCATGGATTCAAAAAAATTTCTATTGCAGTAGGTTTCCATACCACCTTCCAAATGCATCCGCCAATGTCAGCTATCTCTCCTTGTACTTTCTCCCTCCATCTTTCCTCACCTGATCTCCCCTTTTTGTTCTCCCCTTACCTAAAATCTATTGTATTTTCCCTTCTCAGAGAAATCCATGTGTCCCTGTCAGACTCCTCTTCTTTCTTTAGCCTCTCTGGGTTTATGGAGTATAATTTGGTGATAATTTACTTAAGGGCTAATGTCCACTTCTAAGTGAATACATACCATAATTGTCTTTCTGGGTCTTCGTTGCCTCGCTCAGGATGATGTTTTCTAATTCCATCCATTTGTCTGCAAATTTCATGATGTCACTGTTTTAACAGCTGAGTAACACTCCATTGTGTAAATGTAACACATTATCTTTACCCATGCTTTGGTTGAGGGACATCTAAATTGTTTCTAGTTTCTAGGTATTGTGGGTAAAGCTGCAATAATCATGGTTGAACAAGTGTCCTTGTGGTCATATGTAATGTCCTTTACGTACAAGCCCAATAGTGCTATAGCTGGGTCTTGAGATAGATCAAATCCCATTTTTCTGAGAAACCACATACTGATTTCCATAGTGGATGAATACTCCCAGCAGCAATGGAGGAAGGCTGCCCTTGCTCCACATCCTCTCAGCATGAGTTGTCACTTGAGTTTTTGGTCTTAGCCATTCTTACATGTGTAAGATGAAATCTCAAAGTCATCTTGATTTTCACTTCCCTAATGGCTAAGGATGTTGAACACGTGTTTCTCAGCCATTTGAGATTTCTCTGTTGAGAATTCTCTGTTTAGATCTGTACCCCATTTTTAATTGGATTATTTGATTTGTTGATGTTTAATTTCTTGAGTGCTTTATATACTTTGGATATTAATCCTCTATCAGATGTAGAGTTGGTAAAAACAAAACTTTTTCCATTCTGCAGACTGTGACTATATCTGATTGATGGTGTCCTTTGCCTTAAAGAAGATTTAAGTTTTATAAGGTCCTATTAATTGATTGTTGTTATGAATGCCTGTGTTATCAGTGTTCTGTTCATAACTTTGTCTCCTGTACCAATGAGTTCAAGGATGTCTCCCACTTTCTTTTCTACCTTGTTCAGTGTAGCTGGTTTTATTATTTATTTATTCATTTATTTCTCTCTCATACATTTTGTATTGTATTCCAACCACAATTTGCCCTCCTCTCACTCCCCCTAGTTTATCTCCACCTACAGTATCTTCCAGATCCAGTCCTCCTCTGTTTTACTTCAAAAACAAACAAACAAACAAACAAACAAACAAACAAAAGAGCAGTAGTCCTACCTCCCATGCCTCCCTTCAATATCCACTGAACATGACATAACAAGTTACAGTAAGACTTGGCTTTTGGGGGAGGGGGGTTGGGATTTTATTTTGGCTTAACTTTATTAAGTGGTATCTATACACATGGTATTAGAGTAAAACAAACAAACACATCAATGGAATTAAATTATAGACCCAGAAGTAAACACACACACCTATGGACACTGGATTCTTTGACAAAGAAGCCAAATTTGTACAATGGAACAAAGAAAGAATCTTCCACAAATGGTACTGATCTAATTGGATATCTGCATGCAGAAGAATGCAAATATATCCATGTCAATCACCTTGTACAAAACTCAAGTCCAAATGGACCAAAGACCTCAATATAAAACTGGATATACTAAATCTGATGGAAGAGAAAGTGAAGAATAGCATTGAAAACATTGGCATGGGAGACAGCATCTTGAATAGAACACCAACAGTTCAGGCACTAAAATCAACAATTAATAAATGAGACCACATGAAACTAAAAAGCTTCCATAAGGCAAATAACACCATTAAAAGGATAAAAGAGCAGCCTACAGAATGGGAAAATATCTTCATCAACCCTACATCTTGTAGGGGGCTGATATCCAAAACATATAAAGAACTCAAGAAATTTGACATCAACAAACTTAAATAACCCAATTTAAAAATGAAGTACAGAGCTAGACAGAGAATTCTTGACAGTGGAATCTCTAATGGCTGAGAAGTAATTAAAGAAATGTTCGCTATCCTTAGTCATCAGGGATATGCAAATTAAGCCAACTCTGAGATTCCATCTTATACCTGTCAGAATGGCTAAGATCAAAAACCTAAGTGACAGTTCATGCTAGCGAGGATATGAAGCACAGGGAGCAATCCTCCGTTGCTAGTGAGGGTGCAAACTTGTACAACCACTTTGAAAATCAATTTGCCAGTTTCTCAGAAAATTGGGAAGAATTCTAACTGAAGATACAGTTATACAACTCCTGGGTTTATACCCCAAAGAAGCTCCACGATACCACAAGGACACTTATTCCACTATATTCATAGAAGCTTTATTTGTGATAGCCAGAAACTGTCCCTCAATTGAAAAATAGGTAAAGAAAATATGGTACATTTACACAACGGAATATTACTCACCTATTAAAAACAATGACATCATGAACGTCGCAGGCGAATGGATGGAACTAGAAAAGAGAATCCTGAGTGAGGTAACTCAAGCCCAGAAAGACAAACATGACAGGAGGCTAGCATAATTGTCATTTGAGAGACTTCACCCAGGAACTGATGGAGACAGATGGTCTTGGCTAACATTAGGTGGAGCTCAGGGAATCTTATGAAGGAAGGTGAGGAAGGATTGAAGGAGCCAGAGAGGTCAAGGACACCACAAGAAAACTTATAGAATCAACTAACCTGAGACCATGACTGAACCACCAACGAGAGAGTATGCATAGAATGGACCTAGGCCTCTTACACACATCTAACTGATAAGCAGCTCCTAACTACAGGAGCAGGGGCTGTCTCTGACTCTACGGCCTACATTTGGGTTCTTCTCCCACAACTGGGCTGCCTGGTCTAGCCTCAGTAGAAGAAGATACATCTAGTCCTACTGCAACCTGATATTCCATGGCAGCTGCATGCCTATGGGAGGTCTCCTCTTCTCTGAGAGAAAAGGGAGGAAGTATGGGGAGATGTTAGGTGAGAGGGAGTGTCTTGAAGGAGAGGAGGGAGGGTAAACTATGATTAGGATGTAAAGTAAACTAATTAATTAATGAAAAACAGACTTACACAAACCCTCACATAAAGCCTGGACTAGGCAACACAGTCAGAGAAAAGGGTCTCAAGCACAAGTAAAAGAGTCAGAGACCCCTCCCTTTTCCACTGTTTGGAAGCCCACAAGAACACCAAGCTAAACAACCATAACACATATTCAGAGGACCTATCACAGATAGGGTCATGTGTTTTGTTTTTCTTTGTTTGTTTTGTTTTTTATTGTTTGTTTTGCTTCATTCTCTGTGAGCTCCTATGAGTCCTGCTTAGTTGTTTCTGTGGCCTGCATTCTTGTGGTAGCCTCAACCCCCTCTGGCTCTTACAATCCTTCATTCCCTTCTTCTTCAGGGTTCTGATGGCTCTGCCTAGTGTTTGGTTGTTGATCTCTGCATCTTTTTCCATCAGTTGCTGGATGACACCTCTCTGATGACAATTGGGTTGGGTACCAATCTATGCACCAATTTATAAGTGGAGCAGAATATCATTAGGAATCATTTAATTGGCTTAAAATCTTTTGGCGGTTATATTTGGTTCTCTCCTGGGTTTCTGTGATGTTTTACTTCTGGTTCCTGGCCATCCAGTCAGTGTCAGGTGTAGATTCCCTCTCCTAGAAAGGGCCTAAAGTTAGACCAGTCATTGGATGCCCACTCCCACAAGTTCTGTATCACCAATACCCTAGCACATCTTGGAGGCAGGACAAATGGTCGGACATAGGTTTGAGCCTGGGTTGGTTTCCCCATCGTACTGCTAGGAACCTTATCTTGTTGTAAATGATGGCCATATCAGGCTCAGTATCCTGTTTTACTAGACTATACTAGTGTAACTCTCAAGGATTCCAGGGAGTTTCCACTTCACTAAGTTTCTATATTAACTTCCCAATATGCCCCAATACCAATGGTCTCTGCCAGTATTTTCTCCCTCTAACCTCCCACACCACCTGATACTTCCTGTTCCCATCCCCACCCAACACCAGTCTACCCACAAAGCCAATAACTAAACACAGAGATGCTGGAGCTAATAAAGGCTATGAACCAAATGGACATAACAGATATCTACAGTACATTTCACCCAAACACGGAAGAATACACACATTGTTTTCAGCACCCCAAAGAACATTCTCCAAAACTGACCTCATATTCAGTCACAAAGCAAATCTTAGAAAACATAAGGATATTTATATAACCCCCATGATGAACGTCATCAACAACAGAAACATCAGAAAGTCTGCACACTCATGGAAACTGAACACCTATTTCCTGAATGAAAAATGTGGGTAGAGATAGAAATAAAGAAAGAATTAAAGACTTTCTAGCAGTCAATGAAAATGAATACATAGCATACCCAAACTTATGGAACACAATGAAAGTGGTGCTAAGAGGAAAATCTTAGTGCCTACACACCCAGTGCCTACACACAAAAAATTGGTGAGATCTCATATTAGCAATTTAGCAGCATAACTGATAGCTCTGGAACAAAAAGAAGCAACCACATCCAAGAGGCATAGATGGCAGGAAATAATCAAACTGAGGGCTGAAATCAATAAAATAGAAACTGGGATTAAATGCAAAGAATCAACGGAACAAGGACTTGGTTCTTTGAGAAAATCAACAAAACTTCTTATCCAAACTAAAAGATAGGGAAAATATCCAAATTAGCAAAACTAGAAACAAAAGGGGAGACATAGGGAAACCAAGGAAATCTAAAGAATCACTAGGTCATATTTTAAAAACATGTACTCCACCAAATTAAGCGTAATGAATAATGTTCTCAATAGGTACCCTCACCGTAGTTAAATCAAGATCAGATAAACAATTTAATAGCCCTGTAACCCTTAAGGAAATGAATGTAATCATTAAAAGTATCCCAACCAGAAATAGGCCAGGCTTTAAAACAGAATCCTACCAGGCTTTCAGAGAACATCTTAACACCAATACTCCTAAAATTATTCCAGAAAATAGATCCAGAAGGATCACTGCTCATTTCATTTTATGCTACCACATAAGCAAACCATACAGATTCAACAAAGAAAGAGAATTACAGACCAATTTCACTCATGAACATAGATGCAAAAAATTAAATACTTGCAAACCACATTTAAGAACACACCCAAAAGATTATCTACCATGATCAGGTAGGCTTCATTCCAGAGATGCAGTGAAGCTTCAACATCTGAAAATCAGTCAATGTCATTAACCATACGAAGAAATTGTAAGGGAAAAAACCCACATGATCATATTATTAGAATCAGAAAAGGACTTTGACAAAATTAAATGCACTTTCATAATAAAACAACCTGGGAAGATGATCAATACAAGGGACATACTTAAACATAGTAAAAACAGTTTATAGCAAGCTAATAGGCAACACCAAATGAAATGGAAAAATTCAAGTTGATTCCACTTAAATAAGGAACAAGACAAGGCTGTCTAATCTCTCCCATATCTTTTTTTTCTTTTATTTATTTATTTATTTATTTATTTATTTATTTATTTATTTATTTATTTTTGGCTTTTCAAGACAGGGTTTCTCTGTGTAGCCCTGGCTGTCCTGGAACTCACTCTGTAGACCAGGCTGGCCTTGAACTCAGAAATCCGCCTGCCTCTGCCTCCCGAGTGCTGGGATTAAAGGCATGCACCACCACTGCCTGGCTCTCCATATCTTTTCAATACAGTAATTGAAGTTATAGCTGGAACAATAAGAAAACTTAAATTGATCAAGGAGCTACAAATTAGAAAGGAAGAAACCAAAGTATGGCTATGTGCAGATGATATGATATATACATGACTGATCCTAAAAGTTTCACCAGGGAATTTTTACATCTGATAAGCACCTTTAGGGTAGATACAAGACTAACTCAAGAATATCAGTAGGTCTCTTATACACAAATGATGAATGGGCTGAAAAAGAAGTCAGGGAAACAACATGCTTCACAATAGTCACAGTAATATAAAGTATCTTGGGGGTAACTCTGACCAAGCAAGTGAAGGACCTGTATGACAAGAACAAGTCTTTAAAGAAGATACCAGAAGACAGAAAGATCGCTCATGATCATGGATTGGTAGGATTAATATGGTGAAAATGATCATCCTACCAAAAGCAATCTACACAATCCCCAACAAAATTCCAACACAATTCTTTACAGACCTGGAAAGGACAATGCTCAATTTCATATGGACAAAAACAAAAAGAAACACCACCACCAAAACAAACAACAATAACAACAAAAAACCCACAAACAAACAAAAACCAAGGATAGCTAAAACAATCCTGTACAAGAAAAGAACATCCTGAGGTATCAGCATCCCTGAGTTTTGGTTGTGCTACAGAGCTATAGTAGTTAAATCCTTGTGGTATTTGCATAAAAACAGACAAGTTGATCAATGGAATGGAACTGAAGACTCAGACATAACTCCACATAACTAAAGACATTTAGTATTTATAAAGAAGTTAGAACAAAATAATGAAAAACAAAAGAAATGGTGCTAGTAAACTGTGTCGCATGTAGAAGAAAACAAACTGATTTTCAGAAAGTGTGATGGCTGTGTGTCACATGTTTTCCTGGGCTGGTCATCTGGTGTGCTCCCAGGGAATGCCATCTGGTGTTGGAGGCTGGGATGCAGTGAAGCATGTGGGGTGGGAGTTAAGTGGGGGTGGGTTCTGGGATCTACAGGAGAGGGAAGCGACACTGTAGCTGGTAATCCATTGCAGAGCTAGGGACAAGACTGAAGGCTTGTGTCTTGGTGAATTCTCTCTCTCTCTCTTTCTCTGTCTCTCTCTCTCTCTCTGTCATACACACACACAAGAGAGAGAGAGACAGAGAGACACACAGAGAGAGAGACAGAGAGAGAGAGACAGAGAGAGAGAGAGAGAGAGACAGAGAGAGAGAGAGAGATGGGGGAGAAGGTCTAGAGGCAGCCTACCTGGTTTCCTGGTAGTCATTAAGAATACCTAATTAAAAGAAACCATCAACGCCCCTTTTGCCTTGTCATTTGATTGGTTATTTGGGGAGATATATATTCACTTACTGTTAACCCAGTCATATTTAATATATATGTGAAACCCACCCAGCATAATTTAATTTAGGTATTATAGTTTGTAGTAGATCAGTTAAATTGTAGCCAAAATATCAGCTGTTTTCATAGTTTAATAGTATACAGAGCTCTGATGACATTGCTTATCGTTCTGTTTTGTTATTACATATTTTATTTACAGCACTGAACAGACTGAGAATGGCTTGATTTAAATAACTTTCTGGCATTTCTATCTCAATTTATTTTTACTACACTGTATGTATTTGCTTGAGTGTACATTTGTGTGGATGCACAAATGTCAATTTATGAAGGTGGAGGTCAGAGGACCACTTACTGGAGTCAGTTTTACCCTTCTATGGCATGGGTCCTAAGGGTGAAAGACAGGTGATCAGGCCTCTAGCCTTTAGCCACCGATCCATATTGCTGGCCCTGTTATTTCTCATACATTGATAATCTACTTGTGGGTCCAGACTGATTTTCTTTTTCTTTGGAAAGAATCCATTTTCTTTGTTTCTCCCTTCATATATCATTGAATCATTAGTGTCCACCAATCCAAAAGCTAAGAGGACAATCAGTTAGGACCTGAGATCTACATTGCAGATTGCTTTGACTTGCTGAACTTGTCTACTGGCCAATGATATATTTATTATTATATATGCCCTAGGTGTATAGATGTTTCCAGTTTTGTGGGCTCCACAAAAATGAAAAGAAATGTTACTCCCTTATTTGGTAAGAGCACAATGCTCTCCTGTGAATACACGTAAGTTAGAGTAACAACACAGGTTGATGTAAGACACGGCTCTTACTTTAAAAAAAATATGAAATATTCCATTCTCAGAAAAATAGGTGAGACTATAGTGCAGAAGCAGATTCAGGTGGTCCTGAATGATGTGTTGTATCGTGTAAATGTCTACATAAGCTTTTACAGTCATGGAACAAAGGAAAATCACAAATCAATGCAACTTCTCAACACACTGGTAAGGCTGGCAGGTAGACGGGTTCAGCAAAGCAGATCAAGTTTTGATGTAGGTCTCGAATGAAATCTGACGACCTTCTTAGTTTTGGGATTGGTAGAACATAATGATATGCAGAATTAATACATTCTAAAGGTTTACTTGATAACCCTTAGTCAGATACAAAAGCAGATAAGGGACAGTAAGAGGACTAAGGACTGTCAGAGATAATTTTGTCTCTTGATGCTCCATGTTCTACGTCTCCACTATCACTGAATTCTCATTAGTCAATCAGCTTGCAGAATATTCAACAAAGATATGGCATTTTCTTTCTTAACTCTAGTTCAAAAATGCTTATGTTCACAGTTGTAAGGTGGTACTCTGAGTCTTTTCTGAACAAGTGCTCCTCAAATGTGACTTCTATCACAGCATGTTAGGTTTTCCCAAGAAATTCAACTTGGTGTGTATACCAACATGACTCACAACTGCCCTGTCATACTGATACAGCCACTGATAATAACTATAACCTCAAAATAAACTCAAAACCCAACTCTTCGGAGAAGCTTGGAATACAGAGAGCAGGGCAACACTCGAAGGAGTCAGTCTTTGGAAGAAGGAATCTTAACTCAAAGTAGTTTCCTCACTGAAGAAAAAGAGCCTTCTAAGTTTTATGTTTTATTTTAAAAACTCAACAATAGCAACAGTAGCATGCATAACACCCAGTCCTCTGAGCTAACACCACTAGGAAAATGCCAAGCATCCATCACCACTGACAGTAAAGTCTTGTCTCACACACACAGCAGGAAGTGAGACTAAGGCTGAAACCCACACAGTTTGGGAGAGGGAGGCTTAGAACTCTAATCTTGACTCCCACATGAACAACGGGAACATGTTTACTTGTGGTCTACAATGATACGGATTCTCATTTTTTAAAAAATTCTACTTTTGAAATTTAAATGGAGAAGTGCATGTAAATTCTAGGCAAAGAAAAATTATTTGGCTTTTGATCTTAGAAGAATAATTGAACATTCTACTGATCTTCAGACATTTTCACATGGTACCAACCCCAAACGTCTGTGTCCCTGTAGCCACAAACAGAAGGTGATTGGCAGAAGTAAAATCACCTCTCAGGAGGAAGGAGGGAGTTGATGTTGAAGTCTATAAGACCTTTCCGTGGACCTCATAAGAAATTCTATTATTCCAGAATTCTAACATGATTGAAAACTCAGTGTATCAGTCACTTTCAGGAGCTAATCCTATTCTTAACAGCCAGAACGGTGTGACTTTGGCTCAAGATAGGTCAAACTTGTTTCTTTTCCTTTTGGTGGGGGTCGAGGTGGAGCAGTGGGGGCAGGGAGGTTTAACTAGATTGAAAACAGTTATGATTCTGAAAAGCACTTGAATAAAACTTTTTAACAGTCCAACCTTTGTCTCCATTCAGAAGGTCATCTCTGAAGCTTCTGGTTATTTTATTTTACTGATAAAAAGAGACACGAGGAAAAACTAGCATGTTTCCCCCTTCTAGTAATTTCTGATGTTAAAATCACCATGGCATGCTTAGAGAGTGTTTATTGAATCTAATTGAACATGTTCCTTGGACAGTCAAGGGTTCAAGAAGGGGCCATCCAACCAATAGTTCTGAAACCAGGAGATAATGTTAAGAAGCAATGTGCAAACTAGTAAGCCATGTCAGGTGCCATTTTTTGAGGATAATGTCGGATGTAACAAATCAGAAGTATGATACACATGTACAAGGACTATAAATATTTTGCATATGCAAATTGAGAGGATGAAGATGTACCAGGTAACAACAGCAAGCTTTTCCCCTGAGTGCTGTTCCAACTCTTTATTTTGCTATAAAGTATTTTTCCTTCTGTATATCTTTAGGTATAGTTTGAACTAAGCACTCTTGTGATCCTCCCAAATTTTGCAGGACTGAATCAGGGAGGATGATTCCATGTGGTACCCTTGCTCTTTCAATTCCTCGCATCCTGCTGCTCATGACCCGGAATTCTTTCTCGTTTGATCAGCAGGACCATGCAGATGCCCTATGTACTATAGCCCAGCACACGTGCCCTGATTTCCTTATCATTTATTCTGTGTATGCTATTCTAATTCAGAAAAGTCATTTGAATAAATGGAGTTAATACAAACTCCTCCCAAAATTTCTCCAGTTACTTCACTCCACATTGTTTTGTTTGTCTGTTTCTAGTTCTTCAGTGTCACTGGCACCTATTTTTGCTTGTTTTTGGAGACTGTATTTTAATCACACATTTCTCCCTTCCTCTTCCTCCCTCCACACCCATTTGAATCCCCCATCCCGGTCTCCTTCAATTTCATGGCCTCTTTTTTGATTGCTACTGCATGTGTGTAATATTTGTCTATACATACCTATTCCTAAATATAACCTGTTAGCCCATCTAATGTCACTTGCATGCATTTTACTTAAGACTGACCATTGGTACTGGACAGAAGATTGTGTGTCACATGTTAAATCCCTCAGTCCACATGTTAAGTCAAGGACAGGGTTTCAGGGACTGATTAAACATACTGAGGCCTTCAATTTTTCCTCTGCCTGTGAGTGGCCTTAGGTGATTTGGGAAAATGTCTCACTAATCTCTGGGCCCAGGAATCCCTACAAAATCATGCAAATCATGAGGCTCAAATGCTCCCGTTCACTTTAAGGACATCCTTGACACTGCTCAGACCATCAAGGGTATGCATACACAAGAAGGACATCCCCTTAAAGAAATGGAACATGTCATCCAGGAAATATAATAGTGGAGCTTGTGAGTGTTCCCAGGCTGAACAGTGGGCCTGAATACAGGTAGGCAGTCTGAAAAGAGGGATAAATTTCTGCTGCATGCATGTAAAAATGCAAGGAGTAATACTGAACTGAAGGGCTCAGATGGAGATTTCCTAGTTAATGGATGGTTTCAGGAGAACAGAGTACCACGATACACCATCATATTTCCAGCACTCAGGGTGGGGCTACGCACAGTAGTCCCTCAGGCCAAGTTGAGGTCATCTGCATGGAAGAGGAACAAGGTACTAGTAAACTAAAAGAAGAGGCTCCACAGAAGAGAAAGTTGGAGTGTGTGTGTGTGTGTGTGTGTGTGTGAGAGAGAGAGAGAGAGAGAGAGAGAGAGAGAGAGAGAGAGAGAGAGATGTGAGTGTGATGAGTGGTGTGATGTATGTGGTGTGTGTGTACATGATGTGTATGTATGTGTTATGACTGTGTATAATGTGTGTGAGAGATGTATGTGGTATGTGGGGTGTGTGTGTGTGTGTGTGAGATATATGTGGTGTGTGTGTTTGTATGTGATGTATGTGGTATGTGTGTGTATGATGTGTATATCTGTGTATGGGGTGTGTGTGTGATGTATGTGGGGTGTGTGTGTGTGACATGTGTGTGGTGTGTGTGATGTATGTGGTGTGTGTGTGTGTGATGTATTTGGTATGTGTGTGTATGATGTGTACATGTGTATATGGTGTGTGTGTGTGTGTGTGTGTGTGATGTATGTGGTATGTGTGTGTGATGTATGTGGTGTGTGTGTGTGCATGATGTATATGTATATGTGTGTTATGACTGTGTATGATGTGTGTGTGAGAGATGTATGTGGTATGTGGGGTGTGTGTGTGTGTGAGATTTATGTGGTGTGTGTGTGTGTGTGTGTGTGCATGATGTGTATGTATGTATGTGTGTTATGACTGTGTATGATGTGTGTGTGAGAGATGTATGTGGTATGTGGGGTGTGTGTGTGTTTGTGTGTGATGTATGTGGTATGTGTGTGTATGATGTGTACATGTGTGTATGGTGTGTGTGTGTGTGTGTGATGTATGTGGTGTGTGTGTGTATGATGTGTACACCTGTGTATGGTGTGTGTGTGTGTGCGTGTGTGTGATAGAACAGGTGTGTGCATGCTATACTGTGCATATGGAGGTTAGAGGACCACTTTCAGGAGTCAGATCTCCTTTTACTATGACTTCTGGGGTTCCAAACCAGCGATCACTCTCATCCACTGAGTTTCTCATCCACCTCTCCTGCTCTGTTTCCAATAGCTTGGGAAATAGAAGAGAGAATTATCAGTTAAAAATGTTGGCGTCTCAAACTGCATGATGACAGAGCTGATAATGAAAAAATGCAGGAGGTCAAGAGATGCATTTTAATATCTAATTTATTTTTTTACAAATACATCAGATTAATTAGATTTGAAGAAAGAAAACATGAAGAGTTATTTACAAATAATTTCTTCTACATTTGACCCTGATTCTGAGGAGCCAGATCTTCACAGAGATGCTTCCATTTGTCTTTAAATGAGCAATGATAAAAATCAAATTTTTATTATAGGCTGGCATGCTATCACAACGGCTCGCATGCACTTGATTGTGCTATTTTTCACTCTGTGTATTACCATAATTTTTCTTCTATGGATAAGCCAAACAAGTTGAACAAGGTTCTGTGCTTGGTGGGTGAGAATAGCTAAGTCAAACCCCAGCAGTGTGACTGCAGAGAGACCCGCTTAGCATCCCCTACCACACAGCATGCTGTCTCCCTATCTCTAATCTTATTTCCAATTAAAAACCTAACGAGTATGTTCTGCTGCTTTAGGCAGTAGGCTGGATGTTCTCTACACATGACTATGTATTTTAATTATCCATGCATTCTCCGTCCTGCAGAAGCAAAGATAACAAAATGCTCTCTGCTCTTCAGAGTGCTCAAGGCAGAGTCATCCCCATCTTTCTACAGGTCTCTCAGGGATGCAGAAAGATGGCTCGCAAAGAGGTAATACTTTGCTTGCATCCAGTGTTGATTCTTGAAAGACCTTCCTGCTTGCACCTTAGAAATGATTTCCAGCTTAAGAAAACCCTCGAACACTGTTTTCTTCTTGACAAACTCTGAAATAGAAGGATGTGCAAATATCTAAGACACTTTGTAAGAGACACCAAAGCAACTTGTTGACAGTGGTGACAGCAGAGAGGAAGCATGAGTCTCTCATGGGTTTGTTGTTCAAATCTATATGCTGTCGAATGTCCAAACAAAACAGGATCCTGCTGCTTCCTGCAGGGAGGAAAAAACTGCTGGCTAAGCATGGGCACTTTCAAGAGGTAATAGGGTCACTGTCTGGTGGGACAGCAGGTAATCCTGGGATAGGCCATTCTGGCAAACAGAATGCATGACCAAGCCGATGCTGATAATCACCTGCATCACACCAAAGCCCATTCCTGGTTAGTGTACCTAGCAACAGCTTCAGACCTCTTTCTTTTATTCTGGAATCTTTTAGATACTACCTCAGATGACTCAAACTATGATATCAGAATATCATCTTTTAAAAATCAAATGTATATTATTTAAATTTCCAATACCATTTTGTTTTTTATTAATTTTTAAAATGCAAACTAATGGGTTTATTATAGTATCTTGGTACAATCTTTTTGGGTTGATCTCTAAAGTTGCTGTTTGGCTTTCTAAAATGAATCAGGGGGAATGGGAAAAATCTCAAAGGAAGAGGGGCCAGTTTGAAACCTAAATCTGTATATCTTAAACACGAGTTTTACTCACAGGTATTAGACACAAGACAGGCAACATCAAGACATTTGTGAGGGCTCTAAATATGGTTCCAGTGTCTAATTCATGATCCAAATCACCATAAAGAACCTGAGAGAAGTGGGAACTATCAACTAGAGATGCTAGCATCTCAACCTCACTGATGACAGACATGACAGTGAAAATAGGAGACATCAAAATGTGTCTAATATTTTATTTATTTTGTACAAATATTTACAACATCAGACTCATTATATTTAAAGGTATAATTAATACAGGGGACTATTTATACACAATTTCTTTTTGTGGCTTCAAATTTAACCAGAAAATGGAAGCCAAAGGAAGGGAAAAAGAAAGCAGGTGAGCCAGTGAGCATAGACGTTGCCAAGACAGTGACAGTGGAGTGGAGAGCTGGCCTGAATGCTGGTCAGCATATGTTAGAACTGAGTTCAGAGCACCAGAAAGGCTTCAATAACGAGTTACAGACCACACCCTAGTGCCTTGGGGATGGATGTTCACCTGCAGGAGGGACCAGAAGATATAGATAGCTAATCACGCCTTTTTCTAGCTTGGTTCTTCTTGAATTCAAGGTAGTGCTAGGTAGGAGAGATGGATATAGAGATAGAGATGAAGATAGAGACTGAGGAGGAAGGGGAAGAGAGGGAGGAAGAGGGGGGAAGATAAGACAGAGATAGATAGATAGACAGACAGACAGACAGACAGAAACAGCATTGCTACAGGCAGAGATGGAGCTGATAGAGAGGGAGATGAGGTAGAGATCAATGGAGATGACATAGGGGAGATCAAGTTAGTGAGAGCTTTAGAGCTAATAGAAAGAATTTCAGGAACCTTTTCATCTTTTGCAGAATATGGGAGCTCTTTTCCTCCAATTATGTGAAGGATTTCATCTTGGACTACGGAGTATAAAGACCTGGTATCACTGCTGCTCCAGAGAGCAGAGTCTGCACAAGTGCAAGCATTTGCTGGAGGATCAGGGCAAGTGCAGAGGAAATAGCTTGTGTAGGTATCCCTTCCATCTCACCATCTTTAGGGTTCTTCTTTCCACCGCCTACCCAGAAAGAATTTCACTTTGGGATTTGCATATCTATGTAGTCTCTGCTGTCAGGGAATTTCGGGTGCTCTTCCCTGAAAGCCTGGAATATAGTAAAAAAGCATCCCCTGGACACCCAAAATCTGTGAAAGTTTGAATGTGAAATATCTCTTATAGCTAAATGTTTGGTTTCCAGTTGGTAACATGATTTGGAGAGGTTTGGGTCCCAGAGTGCCCATGGTAGCTTACAATTGCCTGTAACTCCAGTTCTAAAGCATTTGATACCCTTATATAAACTCTGTAGGCTCCTGCATATATGTGGAGCAGTATATATGCACATAAGTATGTGTGTGCATGCACACAGACACATTAAAATAAAAACAAATATTTAAATCTTTAATTTAGAAGAAACATGGTAGATAATGCAGTGGTGTTAAATGAAATTATGTGGTCAAAACATAGTAATTGATAGTCTAGCATATCGTCCACATCAGAAATATGGCTTCCAGATTGTGTGCTTGAATGACACTGAGCTGTTGAGATGACCAGCACTGTCAACTGAAAAAAAATCATAAAGAAAACCTCCAGCATACTCAGGAAACAGTTTCTAGGTTTGGTTAATTGAGTGAGAAGATCTGCTCTGAGTAGGGACACACGGTTCTGTTGCCTGGAGTACCAGTCTAACTAGAAATTTGAACATTCATTCTCCTTGTTTCTTGACCTCAAGTGCACAAAGACCAGACACCTTAAGCTCCTCCTCCCTTAATTTCCACCAGGAAAGACTCTACACTCAAACAATCAGCCCAAATCAATCCTTCCTTAGATTGCTTTGGTGAGCCATTCTACCACATCAATGAGGAAAGTAATCTAGATATCTATGTTCTCTCCAGTAGATATTAGGAATTTACCTAGCACTGTCTTCAGGGTAATGTTGACAAACTGGTCTGTAGAATGATTAACTCAGAGATTTACACAGTGCCCTGTTTCACTAGATAGAACTGGATTTCTGCCCTGGCTCACTCCTCTGTGGTATCTGTGAGTTTCTCAGGGTTCCTCTTGCTACTGTTGGCTTTGTGTGCCAAAAGTAATCCTCCCATGAGTAAGGCAGCCACATAATTTACTTTAACAGGACGTTTGAGAGTAAAAAGAAGAATATAGACTGTGTGACATGCTGAGAAAATTGATGGGTGCTGGAGTTAGTTTGGGAGAAGTATGCATTGCACAAATCTTTCACTTTCTTGGTCAGGTTTATTCCAATACAATTTTTTAAGGTTACTGTGAATGAAATTCCTTCACCTGGATTTCGTTCTCAATATGTATTTTTTTCTGGTACATAGGATGGCTATTGAGTTTTGTGCATTAATTTTGTACCTGCTACTTTGTTGAATGTGTTTATCAGCTGCATGAGTTTTCTGGTAGAGTCTTGAAGGACCTTTTATGCGCAGAATCACACTGCTTGCAAATAAACATGCTTTGACTGCTTCCTCTCCTATTTGTGTCTCCTGCTCTGGTCTTATTTATCCAGCTAACACACTGTGTTGAGCAGGAATGTGCACAGTGGACATCTTTGTCTTCTTCCTGACTTTAGTGTAAGCTCTTCAAGATTTTCTCCATTAAGCATGATGTTGACGGTGGGTTGTATATTGCCTTTATTATGTTAAGGTACATGCCTGGTATTCCGGGATTCTCCAAGACATTTTTATAAAGGTTTGTCCTTTTATCACATACATATATTTTATCATATATTACAGAGAGATTTGTGCATGTTTATCCTTTTCACTTCTCCAGATCCCCAGCTCCAATTCTTGCATTTTCCCTTTAAATCATAGAAAGGTGATGGAATTAAGTCAATTACTGGACTTGAAATCAGAAAAATATTTTTCTCTGACTTTCTTTTTTAAAAAATAAAACACATACTTTGTGTTTTATTTTTTTTAAAAGATTACTATTCATCTCTTGCTATTAATATTAAGATACAATTGAGGGGGTGGGCTGAGGAGAGGCTGGGCTTTGGAATCTCCCTCTTTGCTGAATAAGTGACAAATGTTAAAAAGCAGTAATTTAGGAAACTTAAATGTGACAGCACATGATAGATGGAGGTTGGCGAGGCTGCAAAATGAGAAGCATTGAAATCGCATATTAGAATAGATCAAGCTGCACTTTGGCTTGTGTCAGCATGTTTCTTTTGCTACACCAAGTCCTTATTGTCCTGGAACTCTGGTCTACACTGGAGATGGATTTTAAAAGAAAAATGTTTATGCTTAGTTGGTTAAGAATGCCACCTGAGCTGAGAAGCCAGGGATGAAACTGAACAAAGCTTTCCTGGGGTTTTCTGTGGGATCTTCCAGTGCCTGCTGGTCAGAGTTCTGTGTATGTCTGAAGTTCTGAAGTACTGGAGAACCTTGTAGAACCTGACCACCTGCCACCTCTCCCAGGGATGCCTTCTGATGCCCCCTGTTTTCTTGAGTCCTTAGCTCCATGTTTCTGCCTGTTTGTAAGTGTAACACGGGACAGTTTCTCCCGTGTAGTAAGTTTCCATCTAAGGTGTCTTCCCTGTTCTACTCAGATGTAAACCTCTGAAGGACAAGGACCCGATTAATACCATCGTCCTACAGGCTCTTGGAGGAGAATGCTGATCTTGTAGGTAGGCTGGAAGTCAGATGTTACCCTACTTTGCTTACATTTCTTCTATAACTAGTCATCAAGAAGAAATTACTCATTGTGTCTCCCATTCCTATGCAGTGAGTTTCTGGAGGACACCACACAACTTGGGAATCCCAGTCACTGGCACAGGATCCGAGCCACACTAGGCATCATAGACGTGCCTGATTCACTCAGTCCTTAAGTCAGTCAACAAACTGAAACCCTCCTTATTGTGCTTGAATGTTTGCAGACTAGCAGTTTTGTCATAGGTAGGTCTGTTTCTGAGAGATTTTAGTTTTTTGCACAACAAATGTCCAAAAACTTCCCCTGTTACTATGAAATAATTTTACGGGTTAAGTAGAATCAGTACTAGTCTATTCATATGGATTTTTTTCCCTTATAGATTTCATTTCTGAGAACACATTCTTGGTCATTGTCAAAATGCATGGGGACTTAGAGGTGGGGAGAGAATGTTTAACGGCAACCGGGAGGCTTTATCTCTCTTTGTGGTCCCAATGGATCCCATAACAGAGCCATCGAAGCCGTCCAGAGTACCACACTTAGCTCTGATTAGTAAACCTCTCAAGGTATCTCTGATGCTGAAAAATAATGGGGCAGAGGAAGAAGGGGGCACAGTTCCTTCTTTCTTCCCCAAACTGCTTACATTACTCCATCCCTGGAGTATGTATATAAATAAGAGCCTTCGAACACGTCACACCATTCACAAGTCTACATTCTATATTGACTGTCTCAATGCAAACACTGTGTGTGCTATAGTCAGAGAGCTCTTTAGTTCTGCTTCAGTGTCACTCAGCATTATTAGTAGGCAGGCTGGTTCTTGTAGCCTTTGACAGTAGGTCCTAGGGCAGAATTGCGTTAGGTCATTCTACTATAGGCTTTGATACTTCCACATGTTTACTGAGTGCTGAGAGAAGCAGGGATAGCTGCATCTGTAAGTTTAAGATGTGTAGCTGTGTCGGCACCTGCCTGCTTTGCATCCTGAGGCAGCTACGTGTCTGTGTTCAGCAGCTCAGTTACACAGTCAAACTCTCTATGTTTGAATGGCATACAAGCTGAGAAAGTCACTCAGCCCTTTGGAGTCTTTCTATCAGCAGTTTAAATAATAACATCAAACCTAAGTAAGCCTTGTTGTGGGGCAGGTGAAGTTGTCAAATGGCTGCTGATATATTAGGAAAAGCAAATTTGTTCCAATTGGTAGCCTTGTACACTTGATTCTCCTTTACTTGCTTAATGAATAGGTGATATTCTCCGGGTGAAGCAGTTTAGGAAGCTAATCCTGAAGGAGGTTAAGAAGGTTAGGTGTAGTGCAAAAAATGTATAACACCAGGTATGCTTCAGCGTGTCTACAGCCCTTCCACTCATCCATAGCTGTCTTTCTGTATTCTCACTGAACCCACATCATAGGAGAGATGAGTTGGAGGAAAGGAACACAGTGCCTCAGTGGGAAGGGGCTGACAATTTGAGAAGGCACTGCAGTCTCCACTGAGCCTGTGTCAGTCACAATTAGGTCCCAGAACAGTCTGTTTAAATGAGAGTACAACCCAGAGCCTCAGTATTCTAAATTCCACTGAAAGCCTGATCCACATACACAAAGGACAGTGTCTGGAAGGCATCAGATGTTCATAACACTGGTGAATGGTTCGTGCCTTGGACTGAGGTGCAAGGTCTGGTTCTCATGGGCTCTCTGGCCTGAGGTGGCTCAGACAGAGAACTTCCAGTACTGGCTAAGGTGTCCAGTAGGCAGATACCATTGGGAAAGAACCAAAGGGGGACTTTTTAAATGTTGCTTTGAGAATGAATTGGATGGAGATGTGTGGACATCTCTTGAGGAGAGGTGGAGTGGAGCAGGAAGCAGGACAGTAGCCCCATTCCTGATGGGACTTACGTAAGTACAGTTCTGTCTCCTTCCTCCCAAGCTATCCTTGAATTTGCTATGCTGTTGAGGATGACTTTGAACTCTGGAACATCCTGCTTCTACCTCCTGAGTGTGAGATTGCAGGCTCGCACCAGTGTGCATGGTTTATGGGTTGAGGGCCTGAATCCATGGCTTCAAAAATGGTAGCCAGAGCATTCCACTAACACAACCACCCTTTCTCCATATGCAGTGCTCTGGCTCTTCTTTGCCCTGTTCTTTCTTATGTCTTTAGAGAGCTATCTGTGAAGTCCCTGCCCTGACAAAGAATGCTCTTGGCATACTTTCTTAGCTTACTCTGTTGGGTTCTATTATCTACCACCCTTACTATTATCTACAGCCCTTACTGCACCCCAATCCCTTCCAACTCCCCAATGCTAGGTAGGGGAGAAAGACGGTTAGAGGAGAAAGGGAGTATAGACCTTTTTAGACCACTTCCTGCTGATCCAGTTCCTTGGGGAAAGTTCCTTCATTGTCAGGATATCTCCTATCAGCAATCCAGGAAAACAGCAAAACAGCAATGGCAAAAGCAGCAACAGGGAGCAACAGCAGGGAGCAGCCGCCTCCACTTTGGCCTTCTTGGGGCTCTTACATTTATACCCTCTCCAGAGTTCCCAGAATTCCAAACATAAATGATCTCCAGCTGGCAAAAACCATACTCCTCCTAGAGTGCAAGACAATCATAGTTAGCAGCTGTGGAGAGTCTGAAGGAGCCCCATATTCCATACCTGGGATTAAAACAAACCATATTCACTTAACATGACTGTGTTTTTAAAGAAACCAAAACTCACAACAGAATGCTTTCTATGTTTCTAGAAGCTTTAGTTTCAGTCATAGATTTAAGGTTGTGGTTTTTTTTCCCCCCACACTTGGAGTTAGATTTTGCAGGCAAGCTGGGGCAGGAGTCCAATGTTGTTCGCATGTATGTGAAATCTAGTTTCTTCAGTACCACTGATTGAAGATAATGTCCTTCACCTATTATATGTTTTTAGTACCATGGTCAAATCATTGCTTTAAAGTGAGAGGGTGACAGTGGCTTTGTGCATGGGACCCTGCTTTGTACAATGCGTCTCCTCATTCTAGTTGAAGGTAGAGACAAACCTATTTCACACATTCCTGCATCAGGGCTTGTTCAATATTTTGCTTTGTTTTTGTTTGTGTCCCTGAAGGATTTACCATTTTTAACCAGGGTTACTTAAAAGAGCAATTTCTCGATAAAGTCTCAGGAGGATGCAAGCCATTGGCATGGTGGCATTTCTTTCAGTCCCACACATCTTTTATCCCTGGTGTAGAAAGGCATTAAAACCCACTTTACCCACCAGACTCTAAAATATTGCACTCAGACTGAGGCCATTCACATGAAGAATTCATCTGCCTCATCCTTTTTAAAAAAGAGTTATCAAAGATATATAAAGTCCTCATGAAAAATATCTCAAGGGAATGCTTCCAAATGCCAAGGAGACCTTCCAAGGACTAGGTCAAAGGTGAGCTGGAAAAAATGCATTCTGGAGAAACGGGGCAACAGAGTGCTTGTCATCATCCAGGGAGACCAGCTGTATTTCTGCACACATGTATGGAAGGGTGAGCCAGAAAACCAACTGCACTTTTGAGAGATAGAAGCCAACTATTATCCAGGGGATGGCCTTAGATTGTGGGAAATAGACCAACAAGAGGAAATGTGTCATCTTTACTCTGTAACATTTCCATTTACCCACACAATTTGACAGACTCAAATCTCTTTTAAGCCATATACATATGCACACACATACACACACACACACACACATATATCCCTTACATACACACACATATATATCCCTTACACACACACACACACACATATCCCTTACATACACACACACACATATCCCTCACACACACACACATATCCCTTACATACACACACACACACACACGCACACACACACTTACACACACACGCACACACACACATATATCCCTTACACACACACACACACACACACACACACACAGGGCAAAGCCATCATGAGGAATGTAGAAGAATGGAAGCCAAGAGTAGAGGAAAAGGAGAATAAACCCAAGAGTCACTGTTACACTACTCTTTGTCACAGAGCCTCTTTTTATGTACCTGTTACCAACTCTCTATATACATAAGGATAGAGTACTACCTGAAGAAGCTTATTATAATGACATGGCCTGGCATGGAGCATCTGAAACTGGGACGCTAGGTTCCTTGTAGGTGTCAGTGTGTATCCGAGTGGCAAAGCCTCTTGCTCCTTAATTTTATGCTATGTACCTTCCTTGTTGCAGAGGAGAGCAAATTTGGGAGAACAGAGAGGAGAGATAGAGATGGAAAGAGTTTAAAGTCATTTTAACATCAAATCGAATCAACAAGGTTCCCTTATTTGCTGTCATCCCCCAGAATCCATGAGGGACTTATTCTAGAACATTCCTTGTGTATCACTATCAAAGGATGTCAAAGTCCCTTATACTGAATTATAATATGTGTATAGAGCTCTGAGCATCTTCTCCCATGCTATAAATTATCACTGGATAATGTATGACATTCAACACAATGTAAATGCTGTATGAATAATTGGACACATTGTTCAGAGATAATGGCAAGAAAAATCTGTCTGTACATACTTGCTATAGATGAAAAATTCCCCAAATATATACAACCCATGGTTAGTCAAATACCCTTGTGTACCCACTGTATACATGGGCTAACTATATGCTATTTTATTTTAGTGATTGATAAGAAATAAAGGCACCTTTGTCCTGTGAACACACAAGATTCTGAGAAGTTAATTCTCTTCCACCGATTCTTTTAGAAAAATGTTTTTGGCTTCTGTGATTGGTAACACGGATTTTTAACTGGATAGAATGTAGAATCACGTAAGAGACAAGCCTCTTGGCACGGAACTGCAGGATTGTCTAGGTAGATTAAGTTCTGGGCACATCTGTGAGAGATCGTCTTGATTAGGAAGACTAACCTTAATTGTGGGCGGTACCATCCCATGGCTTGGGATCCTGGATTGCATAAAAAGAGAAAGAGCTGAGCACCAGCACTCGTCTCTGCTTCCGTGATGTGCTCAGCTGTCTTCAACTCCTGCCCCATTTCTTCTCCACGATGATGGCCTGAAAGACTCTGAACCTTGGTTTTCTCTTGCACAAGGTGCATGTGATGGCCCCTATTCCATCTGCCTGATGTTGTCATCATGGGCCTGACAAGCAGTTAAGGAAGATCAACGTATTTAGACCAACATAGGGCTTCCCAAAGGGCACATTGAAATGGAATATGTAAACTTCCCCGTTGTAATGCTTCTCTTAGCTTTTCGAAGAACTTTAACACCACACCAAAGGATTTGCCCTTAAGTAGTTGAACAGTTTTCACACTGTTCTTAGTTATTAAATATGACTACTGGACAACTTGATGGACTGATCATGAATTTTAGATTGCTTGGCTTTAAGACAATCAGAACTTTTCCTATTGCTGGTCACATTATATACCTAGGCCAATGAGATTATGATATTTTCTGAAACTTGTCACCACCCAGGTGAAAGGAGGTGGTTTCTGTTCTGATTATTATAAGCTAGGAAATACACAATACTGGTTCAAACCAAACAATTGTGCCTGGGGTGGTTCATGCTGATTGACAGTCTTTCTTTCTTTCTTTCTTTCTTTCTTTCTTTCTTTCTTTCTTTCTTTCTTTCTTTTTCTTTCTTTCTTCCTTCTTTCCTTCCTTCCTTTCTTTCTTTTCTGTGACAAAACTTGCTATGCAGTCCATGCTATTTTTGGACTCACAGTGATCTGCCTGCCTCTGCTTCTGTAGTGCTAGGATTAAAGGTGTGTACCACCACACCCAGCTTGGTTGTTATTTTTCTTGTCTTTCATCTTGATTCTCAACTTTCTTGGATAGAGAAATGCCTACAAGATTAGGGAAACACATATTGGAGTCCCTGAGTGCTGTCTGGGGGTGCTCTTTCCAGAGATGATTATATCTTTAAGAGTTTGACTTAATAGCTGGTTCAACCCACCAATTAATGAAAACATCTGAATAGATGGGTGGAAGGTACTGGAACTATGGAAATGCTGGCTGGAAAAGTGGGTCTTCGTATTCTGTTTATTGCACAGTAGCTAGATATCAACAACTGGAGAATGACGAATAAAGAAATGGTGTATACATGCACTGGAAGTTTTCACTAATAAAGAATGAAGTGATGTCATTTACAAGAAATGGATTCAACCAAAGTTGGTTATATTTACCCAACCAAGCAAATCTCCAAGGGACAATCACATTTTTTCTAATTTGTGGCTCCTAATTTTATAGAGATACATAACATTGTGTATGCATCTATGACATGAACGTAGGAGTGAGACTGTCAATGCAAACGAAAGGGCCCATGGTGAGGGGATGGTACTGGGGGACCACAAGATACTCAGCACATGCCTTATGGCATCATGGTAGCTTGGCATCAGGCTCACAGAGATGGACCCAGCCAACCCCAGCTACACCCATGGAAACCATGAGCCACCGACCTTTTTCTCTTTTGAACTCGTTCTTGCTAGCACTTCTCGCACTGACAAAAGATAACTAACGGAGGCTGAGGCCAACATGGAGAATGTGCTAAGAAAAGCAGAGTCAACAGATATGATGAACATCAGTTCTCGGTGATATTGGTGCTCTCCCTGGTGATTCTGGTGCACTCCCTGGTGATACTGGTGCTCTCCTTGGTGATACTGGTGCCCTTCTTGGTGATTCTGGTGCCCTCCTTGGTGATTCTGGTGCTCTCCCTGGTGATACTGGTGCTCTCCTTGGTGATACTGGTGCCCTTCTTGGTGATTCTGGTGCTCTCCCTGGTGATTCTGGTGCTCTCCTTAGTGATACTCGTGCTTTTCTTGGTGATTCTGGTGCCCTCCTTGGAGATACTGGTGCTCTCCCTGGTGATTCTGGTGCTCTCCTTGGTGACACTGGTGCTCTCCCTGGTGATTCTGGTGATACTTCTTGAGCCAGCTGGACTATGGCTGAGCTTTTTAAATATATTACTATGGCTGAGCTTTTTAAATATATTAAAAAGTTACTTTTAAAACAAGGTAACTTGGATTTTTTGATGTTATATCTAGTGGGTTGCCATTACTAATATTCCAACATAACTAATACTGTCATGCCATATCCAGACTCAAAATTTTGCAATGTAGAGTATAATTTTCGTCATTTGAAAGACAAGGCTCGAAACTAACTGAGTGTTGCTCTAGCTTGGAAATGTGATTGTCTGTGCTGGCATTTGGAAAGAGGCCTCCCTTCGTAACAAGGCATAACAGATTAGCTCTGCAGTGAGCAGCAGCAGTACATTAAAAGAATATTAACGTTGTGACAGGAAATGATATCACTACAAGCAATTCCTCGGGAAGGGAAAGGCACCAGATGTGCAGCCAGCATTGGCAATGTAAGGGCAGGAGGGGGGAGCCCAGAATTAGGAAAGCCATTAAAGAGGCTCCCCGTTGCGCCACAGTTAGAAGACATATGGTGCCTTTGCCCAAGTTGGGAGGTTTATTTCTCTTTGCTTCAATCATTGTTCTCATCACTGGGAGGAGACAGGAAGAATACCT
Source organism: Rhynchomys soricoides (assembly GCA_019843965.1). Lineage (NCBI taxonomy): Eukaryota > Metazoa > Chordata > Mammalia > Rodentia > Muridae > Rhynchomys > Rhynchomys soricoides. The sequence goes on along the minus strand of JADRCH010000128.1, from coordinate 580,202 downwards.
GAACCAGAGTCAGCAGCGTGGGCTTTGGTCTCATGGAAACTTGATGTGGAAAGCAAGCAGGAAGGTGACACAGGAAAAGAAACAGTGAATTGTCCATGACTGGAAAGAGATGGATCCCTGGTTAAGAGTGCTTGCTGCTTTTCCAGAGAACTCAACTTCAGTTCCTAGTTCACCCTCATTAGGTGGATCACAAACACACATGACTCCAGCTCCAGTGGATCCAAAGTGCAACACACACACACACACACACACACACACTAAATCTTAAAAACAAACAAATAGGGGCTGGAGAGATGGCACTGACTGCTCATCAAGAGGTCCTGAGTTCAATTCCTAGTAACCACGTGACAGCTCACTACCATCTGTAATGAGCTCCAATGTCCTCTTCTGGTGTGTCCGACCACAGTGACAGTGTACTCGCGGACATAAAATAAATAAATCTTTAAAACAAACAAACAAACAAACAATAGCCCACCTTGTTATAAACACTCAGGCTCCAGTTTTATACATGATGAACTCTGAGCAAACACTGGAACCTCCATGCCACAGTCGTCACAACTTAAACTAGAGATGTTTTATGCACAGAGAGATGGACGCTAGTTGTCCCCTTCCTGAGAGAGAGTCCTACATCCTCCTTCCAACCTCATTTTGTCCTCGTTGTTTACTGTTTTAGTCCGAGTCTGGACAATCACCACTAGGCTTGTGGAACTAAGTGGGAGACTCTGTCCTGAGCACCTTCATGGTAGTTTGCAAACATTTCCCCTGACTTGTTGCATACACCCAAGCATTCTGCAAAGAGAGACTGAGGTTTGGTAAAGCAACAAGCCTTAATTCCTGAAAACAAAACAAAACAGACCAAAACAAAACAAACTTTTCACCCTACCCGTCTAAGAAGTGCCCACTCCTTTTTATATTCGCAAGCATTTCAAGAAACTGTAACTAAATACTACGAACACAGTAACAAACACGAAACTGGGAGGGAATGTCCACCCGCTTCAGGAATGACTGGCAGGAGGGAGGGCGTGGTCTGGAAGCCCGCTCATCACATCTCCACAGCTGCAGTTTCCTCTCTGGTTTTGTGAAGTGTTCCAGAACAATCCTCCCATCCTCATGAGGGCTTGGAAGTACAGCTATGATGCTGTCCCTCTCTGCCCTTTCTTTTTTACCTTGAAATTTAACAGCGCTCAGCTGACAAGGCAAAAACCCATGTCCTGTTCTTTGAAAATAGTTTTAGAAGCTAAAAAATACTCTGCTAGCAAAACCACTGGGGGGGGGGGGGGCAGGAAGCCTAGCCAAAATACCAAGATTCTCTTCATTTTTGTATGTATTAAATCAGTGTTAGGGGTGCTGAGGTAGTCGCTTCCAGTCGCCCCCTTTCCCCCTCTGCCTCTTTTTGTGTTTTCTATCCTCTGCTTTCTTCTCTCTCCTTCTCTCTCCTTTTTCTCTATTCTGCTTCCCTCCCTCTGCTTCCCTACCCTGCCGATCTCTCTTACCTTCTCTTCTTCTCTCTCTCTTCCCCTCTTCTTTCCTTCTCCCTGTCCCTTCTCCTTCTCTTCCTCTCTGGAGCTGTCTCTTCCATCATTCTTTCTCGTGTCTTTGAAGTTTCGTGTCTTCACTGTCAGTAGAATAAATGGTGGTGGTGAGATTTGGTATGACATCTTGACGCTTTCCTACCTTCTTAGTTTGAAACAGACAAACCCAGACCTATCTTTTTTGTTGTTGTTGTTGTTTTGGTCAGTTTTAGAGTTTTGAGGAATTCTTTGCTCGATCATGTAGCTGTTGTTAAATCTCTTTTTGGTTTAACAGAAAAGTTTCAAGTTCTCAAGAAACACAAAACAGACTGGGCCAGTCTCACACTTTTTGAATCTGCCCACCAAGTTGCTCCAGGATTAGGTCCTGTCCTCAAATTCCAAATGACATGGAATGTCTTTGAATTCCTCACCCACCTATCTGCAAAGGGTCTTTTATTTTATGTATTCTTCTCTAGCTTAAACATGTAGCTTTTTTTTCCCTGTGTGAATTACTTAATTGTCTCCAAACTAGTAATTCAAAGCTAAAACACCAGGAGAAGGAGGAAACAGAGACTAAAAAATTTAAATTTAAAAGTTTAAAAGCATGTACCAGACTGTTGTTGTTGTTCTTCTTCTTCCTCCTCCTCCTCCTCTTCTTCTTCTTCTTTAAATAAAGATTTATTTAGTACATGCATGTGTGTCTGCACACCAGAGGAGGGCACCAAATTTCATTACAGATGGCTATGAGCCACCATGTGGTTGCTGGGAATTGAACTCAGGACCTCTGGAAGAGCAACCAGTGTTTTTGATCTCTGAGCCATCTCTCCAGCCCCAGACCAGCATTCTTAAGAAAGACAGGCAAATCAAGCAAAAATGAACTACAATCCTCTTCTGTACAAAGAGATTTAAAATTCTTGTAGAATTGGAGAGGTCAGGGAAAGGAGTCTTTGTGTTCACAGCCACTCTAGACAGACTTTTAAAAATTCCTAATGGCACACATTAGGAGGCCAAGAAAAAAGAATCTGGTGTTCAAGGTTAGCCTGGGCTGTGTAAGACTCCAGCTCAAAACAAACAAAACAAAAGACACAACAACAACAACAACACAAATTCTAGAAGGTAGTTTGCCAGAATAAATGTGACACTTGTCCCATTCAGACTCTTTGGTGTTCCATTAACTTGTGGGGATTAGGATTTGAGAGAGCTGAAGTGGTAGGTTAGAGTTAAGAAGGAGCACTGATCCTACAGAGGACGACGTTTGGTTCTCAGCATCCATGTCAGGCAGTTCCCACCTGCCTAGAACTCCACCTCCAGGGAGTCCCACATGCTCTTCTATTCTCCACAGCCATCCACACACATGTGCATATACACTACACGTGTAAATAGGCACTCATACAGATATATGCATATGTATATGTAAAACAAAAATTTTAAGGTGAAATGGGACTTATAAATACATAAAACATATGTATTTATGTACATAAATGGTCAAATGTTGCCCCCTTTTGCTGTTTATCAATACAGTAAATGTTCTTCTTTTTGTTAGAATAATGATTACTGATGATTGCTGATGTGTCAGTGATGTTAAAATGTAGTTATAATTAAGACTTAAAGGTCAGGTTTTAAAAAGAGGACTATTGAGAAGGATCCTTTTAAGAAAAACATTTATGGTACATCACAGCACAACTAAGGGAAACAATGCTGGCCACATGCTAGAGAGCTGTAGGAATTTCTGTCATTTTGTTCAATTATGAGATCGTAGTGACTATTTAAAATTCTGTACTAGGGGCTGAAAAGATGGCTGAGTCTAGAAAATTCTTGCTTCGCAAGCTTGAGGATCTAATGGAGTTTGATTCTCAGAAACCCATGTTATAACAAAGAAAGAAAAGAAAGAAAGAAAGAAAGAAAGAAAGAAAGAAAGAAAGAAAGAAGTATGATGCAGGCATTGTAATAACAGACTGGGGACGAGGGGACAAGAGGACAGTGGGGCTTAATGTCATAATTGGCAAGCTGTAGGCCAGTGAGAGACTGTGTCTTAACAAACAAAACCATTGGATGAACACCTAAGAATCATTTCCCACAGTTGTCCTCTGGCCTCCAAATGTGTGCAGACACATGTCACACACACACACACACACACACACACACACACACACACACAAATGACATGCTAGCTACTGCTGAAGCAGGTGCATCTGCTACGCATGTGTGTCAGAGCTTTCTCTGGGAATGATATTCTAGAGAAGTGGAAGGAATGTGTGTAAGGGTTACAGACTGACAGCCGCTGGACTCTACTTGATGAAAATGTGATGGGTCTGTGCTGTCTTGAGTGGGGTCTGTATCAATGCTCTAGGCAGATAACAACAAAGCTTCTGGAAAGAGTTGATCTCCCCTGAATAGAGCAGGAACCATTTACTTTTGATCAGATTCCCCTTTAAAGTCATCTGTCTAGCACTTCTCTGGGAAAATCTGTATCTTTTTTTTTCTTTTGTTTTTCACTCTGGTATGTAATTTGCAGCTAGTAGAATGTATATATTGTTCCTTCTTTCCCAGAATGGCACTTAGTAATTTCTCTGCCATGGACTCATTTCCATCCTTCTCTTTGTCATTTTTCTTCCTCTTCTTCTTTCTCTCCTCCCCCGTTGTCTTTTTCTCAACTTCCTTCACCTTCTCTTTCTGTTCTGCCTCTTCCTCCACAACCTGCACCTCCTATCTTTCTAAATAACAAACAACCAAACAACAACATCAACAACATCAACTATCTTAGTGTTTTATTGCTGTGAAGAAACACCATGATCATGGCAACTCTTATAAATGCAAACATTTAATTGGCTCTGGCTTATAGCTAAGGTTTAGTCCTTTGTCATCAAGTAGACGTGGTGATGGAGAAAAAAAAAAAAACCAAGAGTCCTCCCTCTTGATTGATAGGCAGCAGATGGAGACTGTGCGCCATACTGTGTACAACCTGAGCATATAAGAGACCTCAAAGCTTTCCTCCATAGTGACACACTTTCTCCAACAAGACCACTCCCTATAGGCTAAGCATTCACACACATGAGTCTATGGTGGTCATACCTATTCAAACCACCACAACAACCAACCAAAACAGCACCAGAAACTATGGAATTATTTATATCAGGTCTTCTCTTCTCATCTTGCATCATGTATATGTAGTAGCTCCTTGCAGATGTGATGTGCACATGTCATATATTTGTGGTCATACCTGTGCTCCATTTGCTCTCTGCTGCCAGTTCTCTATTGGGCTAGAAGAAGAGAGAAGACAGTAGTTATTTTCTGTATACTACTGCTGATGGCTACAATGATGAACTCAGGTGTACACCTCAGTTCATAACTCTTCCTTGGGAGATCTTTGTTTTGAATATAGCATCCCTTATTGTTCTCCAGTGGATAAGTATCACTGTGTTTGGAAAGTGGTGTGTGTGTGTGTGTGTGTGTGTGTGTGTGTGTGTGTGTAAAGAGAGAGAGAGAGAGAGAGAGAGAGAGAGAGAGAGAGAGAGAGAGGAAGAGAGAAGTGACTTCCTTAGTTTCTCTCAAATGAGAATAGACATTTACATCTATAGTTTAGATTGGTGTCTGGAGAAGAATGACTTGAAAAAACTTTAGTATTGTGGAATTGAAAGTCTTCTGGATTTTAATGTCTTCCTTGCTCTAGTTAACTCAAGCCCAGTAATAGTATCCATCTGGTTAAGCATATTCGATACTGTATGTCTCAGTGCTAGATGGATATTTGTTGGATGAATGAGAGAAAGAACTAATAAAACATAATCTAATTTTAAAAAAGAAATAATGTAGAAAACCTTGGGGAGAATGAGTAAACATAGGTTACTCTCTAGGTGGATGGGGTGTGCCTTGATATTTTCTGCACTGAGAAAAATGCACATACTTTATTCATGCTAAGAAAAATTCTGTTAATAAGGCATACTTTCAAAAGTCATTTTTGTAAGGGCTGATTTTAACACAATTTCCCCTCACACCAGCTCTGTCACAAAGATGTTCTCTCTGGCCAAGTATGGAAACTGCACTTGCTGGACAAAAGACCCCTAGTCTGGGCTCACAAAATGCCATCACCGCTGTCATGGTGAGAGGACTATCCAGTCTTCCCTCAGACTTCACTGTAGTATACTAAACTCTCATGTCTCTATTTGAAGTATTAGCTTACCGTTAGAGAGAGATACTTGGGAAAAGGCCACTAAAAAGTCATTTAATCGTGTTATTCTTTACAGGAATGAGTTATTAGTGATAGAATTTGGGGAAGGGATGCTTTGCTTGACTTTGATGTCATATAAACAACACTTTACTGGTTACTTTTCTCATATTGTGACAAGATATCAGACAAAAGAAACCCAGGGAATAAGGGTTTGCTTTGGCTCACAGATGAGTACAGTCTCTCCTGACAACAAGAAGTGGTGAAAGGAGTCTGAAGCATCTGCTCGTGTGGCATCCTGAGTGGATGCACGAGATGAAAGTAGGCTCTCAGCTCACTTTTTCCGTTCCTGGCAGTCCTGGGCCCAAGCCCATGGAATAGTGCTTCCCTCCTTCAAGGTCCATTTTCCTGCCTGGTTCAGACTGCCCTGGGACTTCGCAGATGCACTGGGAGCTTTATTTCCTAGTTCATTCTAAATCCCATCAAATGTACATGAGAGCTAGGATGACTGTGGTATACCAGCTGCCCCTCATTTTCCTCTCTGTGTAGGTTCTGGGTTTTCCTATGATTTATAAATGTGTCTAATGCAGCCTCACCATCCTGTGTGCCGGGCATGGGTTCCTATGCTCTGCATATTGGATTCTTCACGTGGACTACCCAGCTTACATGAAACATCTGTGGAGAGATGCTCCTTCCCTTCATTGTAGTGTGGGGCCACTCTGGGTTCATTGCTCTACGTTGAAATTTCCTGTCAGACATCCTCTAGCTTCATCAGCATGCCACTCTCCTTCCTGTGTTAGGAAGGCATGTTTTTGTGATCCTTGTCTACCTAGCTCTTTGTTTTTATCAAAGCACATCCAAGGACTCACATTGTTTAGCTTATATATGAAATGCCCCCTCCTCTGAACACCTGGTCTCCAGATGGTGGTGCTGTTTTCAGAGGTTGGAAAACCATTTGGACATGAAGCAGAGATGCAGGATGGTGACCTGTGGCCAGAGGGTGGTAGGTCTTCCCCAGCTCTACCACTGTGCTCTGCGTCCTGCCCCTGTAAGGATATGGGAGCTACATGTCCCAGTCTCCAGAAATCTTGCCAGACTTTCCCTATCACATGGACCCACTCCCACCAGAAGCAAAAATAACCTAATTTCTTAATTTTCTTCTCCTTAGGTAGTAGGTCATAGTGAACAGAAAAATAGTGAGCTTATCAATGCTAATAGTTCCATATAGATCAGTTATTTTAAAAGATAGAAAAACACAGGATAGAGATGAGGGTAGGGGCAGGAATGGAGGGAAGGAAGGAGGGAGAAAAGGAGGAGATAAATTCAACACTCTGCCTCTTAGCTGCAAGTCTGAATTCCAAAGTGGTTTGGTATTTTCCCTGACAATAAACACTATTCTCTTCCCTACTATCCCTTCTCTTTAGAAGATACTTGAAATTCTAAATAGCAATTTCCTGTTATATACATATTGTCAATTAACATAAATATGCTGTAAAAACCCAAATGTGAATATAATGTTTCACACTTAGCTTTTCTTTGTTCACACATCACTGATAGCAAACTCCAGCCAATGATCAAAGAAGAAGTGAACAGACCCATCTTGACATTTCTTTTGAATCCTTGGCTTGTGTAAGTTGCATATTTTCAATTTAGATTATTTCCTCTGAACCTAAAACAAGAGAGAAATAGAAATAAATACTATTTTTTTTTTTGATCGTCGAGAATCACATTAACAGTTGCACAATAGTGTGAATAGATTCAACACTGCTGAACTGTACAGTTAAAAACAGATAAGATGTCCTGGCAGTGGTGGCAAACACCTTAATTCCAGCACTGGCAGAGGCAAGATGATCTCTCTGAGTTCAAGGCCAGCCTTATCTACTGAACTAGTTCTAGGATAGCCAGGGCTATACAGAGAAAACTCTGAATCAAAAAACCAAAACCAAACCAACAAACCAAACAACAACAAAACCAGATAATATGGAGAGGAATAAAATGAAGAGAAAGAGGGGACTTGGAAGTAGGGTCAGTTTAGAGAGGAAGAAGAAGAGGGAAGACATTGCTCTGCCTGTGTCTCCTTTGCTCTGTCACAGTAATCACTGAGGGATTTGTGAGTCTTGAATACTTTGATTTTTCAGAGCACCAGGGGAGTGTATCACAGGAAAGGAGTAACCTTTGCTGCATCTTTTACTGTTTCTGCAGTAAAACCTTACCCATCCTAGCCAGTACTCGTCAGTCTTGAAGAATGGGGATGAAGGAGTGTGCGAAGACAGGAATGACTCCGGGAGCATCGAGGGGTCAGGCCAGTTGCCACTGTTGCTCCCTCCAACGTGGGTGAGGGGGGAGAGGGAGGGAATAGGGAGGTTCCAAAGGGGAGATCTGGAAAGGGGGAAACATTTGAAATGTAAATAAAGTATCAAAAAAAGAAAGAAAGGAGTGACTTGAACGTCTTTGTAGGATTGAGAGTATCCTTGGTTAGTTTTGACACTGGGAGGCAACAGCCATGGAACGTACATGGGCATGGCACACAGAAAGTACATGGGTGTGTGTGGTGTTCACACACCAAACTTTGAAATATTGATACTGAGGCACAACACTCTGAGACCTTCCTGCCCAAATAACAGTATATCCATGGAACAAGTAAATAGAAGATACTCCAGGTTTGACCTAAGTTGATTGGGCATGAGCTTTGGTCACAAGAAGAGGGATGGAAGAATCTTCTGAGTGCCACATGCTCGTTTGTTCCTCATCTATGAAATGGTGATAGCAGTAGAATCCAGTTTACTAAAGTTGTTACATAATTTAGGGAGGGGATGGAAATATGGGTCTTACAGAGGATCTAGAGTCAGTGCCCAGCTTCTACATAGTGACTGACGAACATCCGTAACTCCATCTACAGGGAATCAGAGCCCCTTTTCTGGCCTTTGTGGGTATCAGGAATGTATGTAGTACACATAGACACACGCAGCCCAACATTCATTCATATGAAATAGAAACAAATATTTTTAAAGACTGGAATCTAGAGTATTCTTATTTGCAAAGTTCTCAAGCAGAGTTGGGCAAAGTGTGATTTTTCTTTTAGTGTGATTTCGGAACCCCTTTGGATTCCAAGAGGAAGATTTAATCGCGGGGACTCTTTTAGCATGGCTTCTTTTAGCAATTACTTCAACAATGTAGGGGAAGTTTTTGCTACATTGAGAAGCAACCAGAAAATAAACAAATGGGACAAGCAAAAGCATTTCTACCCATGCTACAACTAGTGTTGTTAAGTAGAAATCAATCTTAACTATCTTTAAAAATGAATCATGGATAAATTATCATGAATCTCACAAGAGCTGAGTTTGACATAATGAGGAGTTACTGTAACTGTCTGGTAATAGTACTAAAGAAAGCAGTGAAGAAATGAAGGGAAGGGATGGCAGGAGGAGAGAGGAGGAGGAGAGGGAAGAGGGACTGACTAAGGAGAAGGAATAGAAGAAGTTAGACTCAGAGAAGTGAGAGACAGGAAGCCAAGAGAAAAAAATCAAGGTTTATCGACTAGTTTATAAAACAGACAAAAAAATCAATAGTGTTTTCTCTGACACTTGAGATAACTTCCCGATGATGCTGGGCAGCTTGCTAAAGGAGATGGGGCCCCATGACTGACAGCCTCTCTCCTGAACAAGTTGGATTTTTCTTTATTTTTACATCTCCTCAGGTGGGAAGCACAGCAGCCTGTCACCTCTCCAAAAGGATGAAAGAGCCTTCATCAGCATGTCACTATGTAAGGGACTTCAGAGCTGGAGCAAAAGGTGGTAGAACTAGGTATGGGGATAATTTCTTCTTCTTCTTCTTCTTCTTCTTCTTCTTCTTCTTCTTCTTCTTCTTCTTCTTCTTCTTCTCCTTCTCCTTCTCCTCCTCCTCCTCCTCCTCCTCCTCCTCCTCCTCCTCCTCCTCCTCCTCCTTCTCTTTTGAGCTTAGAGTTCTATCAGTGATTGATTCTGTCCTCCTGGATTCTGGAACCTGATGGCATGGTAAAACTTTGGAAGATCATTACCAAAACTAGCTCTAAAGAGAAAGAACCGAGCATGGATCCTCCAACTTGTTGTCCTGCACAAGCAACTCTTGGCGAGGAGTGGTGGTGGCAGGGTGTTGAAGGCTTGCACAGACTCCTGTTTATGGCCACCAAAGTTAGCCTGCACCTGCAGGTCTGCTCTTCTTACTGAGTTATAAAAATCAAAGTGGCTTCATGGAGTCGGTACAGCTGAGCTCTGATACAAACAAAATCCAGAGTAGATTTGTTAATTTAAAATGTGAGGCTTAACCAGTAAGTTGGGGATGTGAGGCTTACTAGTGAACTTAATATCTCTCAACATTTTGTTCCTGATGATAATAGTAGAAAATTCCTTCTCCCTAAGTTATCCTGGACAACAGAATTTAATCACTATCTCCCAGGAGTTCATAGCAGGTGTAGCAGGATCAGGTTGCAGTTCTTAAACCAAAATTCTGCTATTGAGTGAGACTAACTTACGATGGGCCATTTCATTTTTTCATAAATCTGATTTGTTCTTTGGAGACTGTGGTCAGCCCTGTGGTTTTTAGAAGACCTGAGTAGAATGGATACCCACTACTGTGATTGCTGAAAGCAGAAAAGGAAGCTTTGACTACTTCCTGACTTTTGGCTATGATCAAGTCGTAGGTAAAGACTGTCTCTAAAGTAACTACTTACAAATCATTGCAAAGTTAGTGTGAACACACATGTACAAAGGGCTAGGGGGAAGCTTTGTCCATCAGTGTTTGCTGAGCAAGCTTGAGGACTTGAATTTGATACCCAGAAGGTATGCTATAAAGCAGGGCATGGTTTAATCCCAGGGCTGGGGAGGTGGACACAGGTGAAACCTTGGGGCTTACTGGCTAGCCACCCTAAACTATTTGACTAGCTCCAAGTCAGTAGTGAGACCCACTCTCAAAAACAAAACAGAAAATCAATAAGATAAAGGGACAAGAGAGATGGCTCAGTACCTAGAAGGATGCCCTGTTCTTGCAGAGGACCTGAGTTGGTTCTAATGCCCACCTTGGTAGCTCATAGCTGCTTCTAACTCCAGCTTTACATGATCTCACTCATACAGATAGCATCCTAAGGAAGCACACCCAAGGTTGTACAAACAAACACACATGTACTTGCAGACACATGAAGACACACATTAATTTACACCACTCATACCCATAAACATACACCTGTACACACACATATGTAGAGACTTTTAAAAATTCAGGAACCTCACACTTGTAGTCTGGTCTTCAATACTATACTATGTATTGTGATGAGACATTCACTTCTTTCTATTCCCTGCAAAACTGTTATCCCTACAATATACGGAACGCAATTTGTGCCAACTCCAGTGGAAACACAAAGGGAGAGCGTGTGTGTCCTTTAGGTGGTAGACAAGTATTTGAAAATACAGAAATCACAGTATGTTTTACATTTATCGTATTATCACTTATGTATTAATAACATTCCTGGGGGACACTTGAAGAAGGGAGACCCTTTTGTGACTTCAAAGCCTGAGGATCTGGGTATGACCTAAGCCTAATGATGAATTAGCTTCAGTTGACCAAAGGCAATGTCTTCTGAGGGATTAAGGGCTGTGCTAAGTGTCTTGGTGGCTTCTCTGCTTTACATGAGCAAGAAGCCTTTCAGGTACAGGACACAGTAACTCCTGCCTTTGGGGTTTCTTGATAGAAAGTATCAGCTGAGTTACAGAGAAGAGTGCAACCAGAACAGTTGATGTTTTAGATCCATTTATTCCAGGTCACTGTGGCTGGCTACTATCCACACTCCCTTTGCACTGTTCTTATGCCCCACTTCAGACATAATGCATTATCTGTGGGAGTCTACCTAAATTCTTCTCTAACTTTTTAATTAATTTATTTATTTTTATTGGCTATTTTCTTTATTTACATTTCAAATGTTATCCCCTTTCCTGGTTCCCCTCCTCCAGAAACCTCCTGTTCCCTCCCTTCCCCCTGCTTCTATGAGGGTGTTCCCCCATCCATCCACCCACCCACTCCCGCCTCTGTTTGCATCTCTTCCCTATTAGAATATACATTCATAGAGAACTAGAATGAAAACAGACTAAAAACATCTACAACATGCAAGCTCATACTGCAGTAGACATACACACACACACACACACACACGCGTGTGCACACACAAGATCATACTGCAGTGCTAATACACACAGCTACAACATACACACATGCACACTTACAAGATACAAGATCATACTACAGTATTGATACACACAAACCTACAACATACAAGACCATAATACA
>JADRCH010000128.1:425194-568204 GCA_019843965.1 Rhynchomys soricoides | reverse complement strand
TACACACAAACCTACAACATACAAGACCATAATACAGTATTGATACACACACACCTACAACATACAAGATCATACTACAGTACTGATACACACATACACACCTACAACATACAAAATCATACTATGATGCTGATCCACACACATACCTACAACATACAAGATCATACTACAGTGTTGGTACACACACACATCTACAGCCTACAAGATCATACTACAGTGCTGACACATATATGCACCTACAACATAGAAGACAATACTATGATTCACCTACAACATATGATACACCTACAATATATAATACTCACACGCTATCTATCTATCTATCTATCTATCTATCTATCTATCTACCTACCATCTATCTGCTCACCCCCTCCAACTTCATGTGTATTTATGTTTCACGAGTAGGGTACATGGAGGAAACTGGCAAGCATAATTAACTCACAGTGTTTTGATCATGTATCTTTTCGTTCTGAAGTCTCTTGATCACATTTTGAGTGAAGATTTATTTTTCTCATTTTATAGATAAAGAAAGGAAGGATCAGAAGATAGAAGCATCGCACTCAACATGAAACAGCAGGTGTTTTATTAATTGTGCTTCTCTGTTGAAGTGGGGTGAAGTGACTTGCTGAGGTTTTAAAATGACTTAGACAGACAGCCTGTGTAAAGTGGTCCATGAGAATGTGCATGTTAAAACCTGGACACCAGCCTGGCATTATTTAGACTTGCTGTGCCTAATGGAAGTCCCTTAGGTCACTAGGGATATGCTCACCAGGAGATCATAGGATGCCAGTCCCCCCTGTTTTCTTTTGCTTTCTAGTTACCTTGCCCTCCACCTAACATACCCACTAGAGGCTCAAAGCAATAGGGCTACTCTATTATAGATTTACACCTCTAAACTACTGAGTCCAGATGCCCCTTTTTGCTTTATAAGTTAACTATCCTAAATATTTTGTCAGTGAATAGATAGCTATTAGCATAATCAGATTCAAACTTTAGTAATGCTGAAGGGCAAGAAAGATCTGACCTCAAATCAATTACATCAGCTACGTGAACAATTCATAATGTCTTTGTTGAGCCACATGGTTTTAAGAAGCAAGATAAAACCAGATGAGTTGGGGGAGGAAGCAGAAACTTGAAAAGATAATTGTCTGATGTGGAGAAAGCAACAAGAAATTCACAGGAGAAATTGGTGCTGAAGAAGGGAACTGCATAGGCACTAAGATCTAGCTGCAAGAGAAGCATGCTTCAAATGATTTTAAAGTAGAAATCTGTATGTGTGCCTACAGCTCAAGGTTAGAGTGCTAATCTTGGGGAATAGATTTATTTAAAGTGAGGCATTGTGCCATGCCTGTAGCATGCCTGTAGTCTCAGCTGCTGGTGAGGCTGAAATAGGAGGATCACTTGAGTCCAAAGCTCAAGGTCAGCCTTGAAAGTTGTTTTATTAGATTTTACTGTCAACTGGATATAACCTAATCTGGGAAGAGGGAGTCTCAGTTGAAAATGCTTTGATCAGAGGAGACTGGCCAGTGGACATGCCTGTAGGATATTGTCTTGAGTGCCAATTGATATAGGAAGGTCTAGCCTACTGTGATTGAACGCATGTCTAAGCAAGGGTCCCTGGTTATATAAGAAAGTTAGCTGAGCATAGGCCATAGAGTGAACTAGCAAGCATCAGGCTCCCATTGTTTCTGTTCCAGCTCCTTCTTGGATTCTTTCGCCAAGTTCCCTGAGTGATAGAAGAGTAAGCTCAAGTAAGCCAGTTCCTCTTCACAGTTGCTTCTGATTACGGTGTTTATCATGGCATCAGAAAGCAAACTGGAACCACAATCTAATGAGATCCTGTCTCAAAACAAAAGTGAACAGCCAACCCCAACCAAACACCCACTAAACAACAATAAAAGTAAACACAAAAATATGAAGTTAAACAAACTGTAGGGATGGGTGCTCTAACAATCTGGGTTCTTTCCATTCATCTGTCATCTACAAAACACAGAGGAAATGCCTGAACAATTCCTTTTCTCTTTTTTCTTGTTTTCTACACTAAATTGGTATTTGGTTGAGTGGGAATAAACATGTAGAAAAAGTTAAAAGAATGATTCGTAACTTTCTTAAAATTCTATCATGCAAACCATACACAATTTTTGTTCCAACTTTAACCTAAAGTAAAAATTGCGCTTTGAGTTGACCAAAATTAACTCCCATCATAGAAGGAGATAAGAGGTAGCTGGTGAGCATGCTGTGATCAACAGCCACACTAATGAAATTTTTAAGAAGCCTTGTTTTTTAAAAGAATCTTATAAGAATCATTAATAAAATATTTTAGGAGGTAAGGCATTGAAGAGATAGCTTAGTGGACATGGGCACTTGCTGACCCTGCAGAAGATGCAGGTTCAGTTCTCAGTACCCACACGTTGACTCACAACCAGTTGCAATACCAGATGCAGGGAATCTGGTGCTGTCTTTTGGCCTCCGAGGGCACCGGACATTCATGTGGTGGACATATACACACTTATACACATGAAATTAAAATAGACCATTTTAAAAAGAAGATACATCAACAAAGTCTCTGTTCTAGTCATGTCAGTTTAAAAAAAAAAAAATAGTGCCCGACCTCACATCCTCAAACATGACTAAATGTAACCTTGATGATCAGAAGATGAAGAGTTAAAGGAAAAGGCTTAAGTTGTGAAACGTTTGTTTCAGACTATCTGGATATACATGCATTCAGGTTTCCAAGGCCTTTCAGCAACTCTTGTTAGAACTAGTCTCCATGGCTCCCCAGCAAGTTATGTCTCCTGTTATTTCACACTCGGGTTGTCCCTGTATATCCTTTTGAGAATGGAATAAGGCACAAATGATGTGACAGCCTTATGGAGATTGTCAGTTCAAAGTAGGTCTTTGGGAATGTGTGATTTAGGGTTATTTTTTTCTCAAAACATAGCTAAAAGAGGCTTACATCAAAAGAAGACCTGTGTAGATGTTCCTATTCATTGTCCCATCTGAGCTTCCAAAGCTCAAGCCGAACACCTGTGTCCCCAGATAAGTATTGATAGCTCAATCTGAACATTTATATCCCCCAGATAAGCATTTGTGGACCCTTGGACATCCAGAACAAGTCTTAACTTTTATAAACCAACCTGAGCATATGCATGAGCATGAGCATCCCTAGTCTCAGTTTAGCATCTGTAGCCAAAGCTGAGAATCCTTAGCCCCATCTAGGATTCAATCTCAGCATCTCTAAGTTTTGGGTGAGAATCCATAGGCCTAGTTGAGCACCTAGCCTATCTGAGCCTCCAGCAGCAGGTATCATGCAGGTGTTGAACTCTATGGGCATGTAGCCAAGTTGAGTCTGCTGATAAATCCAACCACCAGCTGCTCTCGGACTAAAGCTATAGCAAACATACCAAGTGAGAGCTATCTCTCCCACACAGCATAAAGAACTAGGAGAGATATTAGCTAAGTATTCCACAATCGTGCGTTTGAAATCGTTCTGTTGTGCAGTGATAGATACTTGGCTACCAGGTTGCCGGTTATAAAAGAGCAACTAGAATAATAACTAAAGGGAAGGGCAACAGCAGAAGGAATTGGAAGTAAAATTTGAGGGAAATAATGGAGACCACTGAAACCAAGAGAAGAAATCAAAACACAGCAGTTAGAAACCATTTAACAGGAAGAGCAAGTAAACAGTAACAACCAGCATCAGATCCTCACCATAACCATTACTAAATTACTTTCCATCAGGCTCAGTATTCTTGATAACACAGAGCTAGGAAGACAAATTACACTCTCATCAGCATAATATTTTGCAACCCTCAGAGCTGAGGAGTAACTTTTCAGAGATTTTTGTTGTCAAAGGTGAAATGATAACATTGTGTTAAATTTTCAGCAGGTAAGTTTCTGTTTTCTATAAATTTATTAATAAGGGACATTTTTGCAACGATCTCAATTGTGCAAATATTCCTACTCATGATGCTTAACAGACTGTCTTCCAAAGCCTATTAGAACCATTGAATCACATTAAGAGATATTTGTTTCAGTTTTTATTTGTGTATGGTGTGTGTGTATCAGGCCTGTGTGTCATGGCACACACGTGGAAGTCATATAACTTTGGAAGTCATGTCTCACTTTCCACTGTGTTGAAGCAAAGAAGTCTCTTTTGTTTCTGCTATGCAGGGTCTTGCAGTCTAGCTGGTCTGTGAGCTTCTGGTTAATTCAGTTTCTGTAGAAGTGTTGGTTTTACAGCTGTAATGGCACCTGGCTTCATACACAGGTATAAGGAATCAAACTCAGGTCATCAGACTTGCGCATCAAGTGCTTTTCCTGCTGATCCACCTTCCCAGCCCCACACTCATTAAGTCCCAGAGTCACTTAGTGAAGAGAGACTTTGGTGTTTGGTAGCTACTTCCTCTTCTAGACTCCATCCCTAAAAGATGGACACAATAAGATTCACATGTTACCATCCATCAAGGAATAAGCAGGGACGATGCCAGAACTGACTTACTGAACATAAACTACCTGTTCAAGATAGCATATAACTTGCCTTTTTCCTATTGTTTGTTTGCTTATATATGTATATATGTATGCGTTTATATGGTCTCTTGTTATACAGCCCACACTGGCATTGATGTTCCTGATGCAGCCTCCCATGTGCAAGCATTTGCCACCACTCTCAGCCCTTCATTATCATTGTTAATTCCCTCCAGCTGCCTTGTCTAGTAAACTTCGTCCTATTTATAGCTGAAGAAGCTGTGCCTTAGGGGACTTGCAGAGACTCAAAATAGAGAATGGCTTCTGCTACTCTATACTGTATTTCCCACCAGCCGCTGTTATCTGAATTGCTGAAAACCAACTGTGTAAAATGCTGCCATCAATGCTGACTTATTTTGACCATATTTAAAACCTTCCTAATAATCTGAGGTCCCTGCAGAAGTGAAAACAGCCTGTCTGGAGTTATTCCTCCCACATCTACACCACCGAGCTCTTCCTCTTTCCTGCCCCTGTTTAATCTGAGGACTCCTGAGATCTCCTTAGAGTGTTTGTCATTTTTACAACAGCCATTTTTCTTTGACTTGGAGAAAAAACTATTAGATCCATGCTTGTATTCAAGTCCTTTCCTTAAAGAGCTTCTAAATAAGTTGATTCCCAATGAACTTAAGATTTTAATTCGGTTTACCCCATTGGAACTGCAAAAGAGAGTCACATTTTTAAATGCATGATGACATATGGCTGTTCATTATTTATACATTCTGTAGCAGACTATAAATTTTTCTTTGGACATATATCGAGGCAATGAAACCATTTTTGTTGCAAACACATAAATCATGTTTACAGTTATTAGTCTAAATGTACCACCACCGGAGTTCTAGATCAAAACCTTTAAAACCTATTGTAATTGATGTCTGCATGCATAACTTACGTCTGATTTTATTAAAGGTTCTCATTATTATTTATATATTTGGAGCATTATCATCCTAGCTACGATTCTCTATACAGAGTAAATTATTTTGAGTTACAGGATTCAGAGAAGACATAGAAATGGGAAAAGGGCCAGGGTCAGGGTGGGGATGCTAGCAGGCTCTTGTGGAATGTTTCAAAGAAAGTCGAAAAAAACGGGTGTTGTATTTCAGTGAGGTCTAACTAATTCATGCAATGGTTTCGTTAATTTAGCTCCCAAATGCCTTGTCCTGTGTACCAATTGACATTCATTGGAGACAAATAAAACAGCAGTGGAGTTGTGTCAGCTAAATTATAAATTAGCAGAAGGGTAACTGAGTGAGTTGGAGTCCCAAGGCTGCCACTGGTCTAGGCTTTCCAAAGACCAGAAACACTTAGACTGATCCATACATCACAGCCCTGAGGTACCTCATGAAATAGGGACTGAGGATTGATGACATTTCCCAGACTCATTAGAAAGCCTCAAGTTGACGATCTGGGTCTCCTGGAAAGCCTGACTGCATCATGCTGGAAGGGTGACCTCGGGAGACAGGTCGTATCAAAGTGGCAGAGAAGGCAAAGACTGGAGACAACTTTCCATGAAGGAGAGTGAGCCCAAAGCAAGAGGCGAGAGGCAGTCTATAAGGAAGTAGGTGAAGTGGTTGTGGGAACATTACCCTCATGACCATGGAAGCCTTCTTCCCCCATAGGCCGTTAATATCCTGTGGCCACCGGAAACTTGCCAGAGCTTTGGTTTCCTTGTCTTGATGGTAAGCCACAATGTCCACCCCCAAGGAATTGCTATAAAGTTTTTGCTTTAAATTAATGAAATGTATTTTACAGGTTTATTTTAATACATTAATTACACATAATGCAAGGTTCATTATAAGATTTTTATATACGTCTATAATGTACTTTGATCATATTAACCCTCTCTTACTCTCATCTGCCACTCATTGGGTCTGCTTCTTCTCCCCAGCTAGTCCCTCTTCTAGTCCTTTCCTTCTTCCCAGTGACTTTCCTTAGGGATGAAGGGTTACTTACAGAAGGATGGACATCATACCAGCACCTATTTGGCTGAAGAAAATGTTTCTCCTCTCTGCAACCACTAATTGCCTATGGGTTCTCAGGAAGGAGGGAGGTTATCATGAGCCTTTGTCCCTAGAAACCCTTATTTTAAAGAACAGTCTTTAGTTTACAGAAGTCTCTGGCAGGGAGTATAAAATCCCCCCTCACACACACCCAATGCTAACCCTCTCATTTTCCATCACTTGTTGAAACCATGAATCCCTGTGGTACATTTGTTACAATGGAAGAATATCAACTCATGGTTAGTAACCAAAGTTCACAGTTTACAAGAGGATTGATGTTTGGGCTACACAGGGCTATGGCTACAGACAAAAGCATGGCATGTGCTAGTCATTCCAGTATCTTACAAGAGGTTTCATTGTGTTAAAGCGTTCATGTGCTCCACCCGCTTATGCTCCCTAGCTGCTCATCGTCTGATCCTCAGCAAGTCCTGAACTTTCTACTGCTGTTATGGTTATGCTTTGGTAGTAAAGTTCTGGGATAATGGGCTGGAAGCATAGTTCCTTTGTCAGCATGCTTACCCAACAAGCACAAAGCTGTGGGTTCAGGAGTGGTAGTCCTAGCCTGTGGGAAGGAGGGGAAGAAGAATGAGAAGTTAGAGTTTGGCTTGAGCTACATTGGACCCTGTCTTTTTCTCTTTTCTCCTGGGTCCCTTCTACCTCTTATTTTTCTTGCTTTGTCTTTTCTTTCAGTTACAGTCTCTCTACCCCATCAGCCTACTCCACAGCCTGTCTCAGGTGCAGCATGTGCAAGAACCCAACCCAAGACAGCAGGTCTGTGTGCAGACAGCTGGCAGAAGGTAACAAGAGGTAGAAGCTGGAAATTTCACTCAGCTAATGAATGAAAATGCAATTTCCAACCATGATTACACCAATCTGAGCTGGCTTTGCCAGGCTGTTTGCGGAATATTAGATGTTGTACGTGAATTATGTCACTTAATCCTCAAACAACTGTATGAGATAGAAATTATTCAAATAACCACATTACAGAGGAGAAGACTGAGATTTAGAGAGAGATGTTAAGTGATTTATCTGACTCTGAACATCTCACTAGGAAGATGGGCAGGAAACTAGACTATCTCAAGGTTAATCTTTTAATATTGCTTCTCTACTTCTTGGTTCAGCACAGGAATTTAGGTGGTGCCTGAATGATGTTCAAGTTCTCTTTTAGGTTTGATATTTACTTATTTAATTTTAGTCTATTTATTCAAATGTGCACACATGTATGCAGGTGAAAGTGTATGTGCGTGTTTGTGTGTGTGTGTGTGTGTGTGTGTGACACAGGACAATCGCAAGTGTTATTCTTCAATCATTCACCTTGCTTTTTGAAAGATGTTCTCTCTCAATAGAGCCTGGGGCTGACTCACTAGACTAGGCTGGCTTGGCAGAGAGCCTCCGTGATCTTCCTGCCTCTGCCTCCCCAGCACGAGGATTCTATTCATGTGATACCATATCTGGCTTTTCCTTGCAAGTATGTACCACCACATCTGGCACTGGGATTGAATGCAGGTCCTCATGTTTGCACAGAAAGAAATTTACTAGCTGAGCTGCCTTCTCGGCCCAAATATACAAGTTTTTAAGGACACCTTTTTTTTTTTTTCTTGTAAAGGATCTCACAGTGCAACATGGACTGGCCTTATCTTTAAGATCCTTACCTTCCTTGCCTTCACCTCCCAATTGCTGTGATGACAGTATAGACCAAGACATCCAACCTATATGTGTGACTTTATGACTAATATATAGAATGACTATGACTCACAGCTTTTATTTACCTCAGGAATTAATGAGGGAAGCAGAAAGATGTTAAAATAGTCTACTCACAAGCTCATATTTTCATAAGCAATCAAGGATACTGAAACAAACTTACAGAGAGACCCAAACACAGCAGCAAGGTCAGTCAGTATCCATAAGCCAAAACCAAAGAGAATTATATTTTTCTGGACACCATTCATTGTTTGTCTCTGAAGTGGAGTTACTAGCCATAGGTCAAATTTGACTACTTGTAGAAATATATATATATATATATATATATATATATATATATATATATATCACTGAAAATCAGGCCTAATCCACAAAAAAGGATCACATTTCCTTTGTCTGTTTTGCCTGACCAAGTATGTAGTCTGGATGTACTCAGGATTCCGAGAACAGCACTGGTTGTGCAGAAGAAGAAGGTGACAAGCTGGAGGGTCAGAGAGGGAATCCTGTAAGCCTACTGGTCCATACAACAGTACCCAGTGCTGCCCTAGAGCAAGGAAGAAACCAGGGAGGATGTGTAGATTGACAGTCATGGCTGCATTCCAACATGACCACAGAAGCAGGTGGCTAGCCTGTAGGCTGCTGATCACCATACTTGGAATAGAGTACTGACCATGATCAGTATGGAGACACTGGCCAAGAATTTTTCCCAGGCCTGACACTTTGAATAAATGCACTGGAATTATGATGAAATGGCTGCCATCAAAAGGAAGTTCAAATGTGCTGTTTGCAAATAATACTAATGAAAACAAAATCTACGTATAAGTTTTTGTAATTATCCAAAGGATATAGGAACCCCAGGTTGTATCTCTATCCTGCTCACATATAGATGAAGGATCTGAGATCTAAGTTGGGGGAAGATACTTGTCCAAGGGCTGACACTATGACTCAATTGGCAGTGTTTGCCCCCCGCCCCTTGCACAAAGCCCTGGATTCCATCCCCAGCACTGAATAGACTGGCATCAGAGGTGTACATTTGTAATGCCAGCACTAAGGAGTTTGAAGTAGGCAGATCAGAAGTTAAGGATCAAGCAGGGTACACAGGAAGCTGCAGGTTAAACTGCATAAGAGAAAGTATCTCAAAATGAAAGATAGAAACTTACTCAAGATCATACAGAACATGCCAGAGGTTTCTTTAAAATCCAAACAATGGGCTAGGAAGAGTTATTGTTATCTATATGCATGGTTCAAATCTATGCAAATTATGTATGCATATACATGCAGCACTTCTATTTATTTCTTATATAACAGACCAGCTATTATTTCATTAAAGACCCATTAGCATAATGTTATAGAAACTTAGTCCTTTGCTAGGACAAAGAACATCTATCCATAATCCATTTAGAAATTTAATGCTATGAACACTTATTAATGAACTCTAGACTCATCCCAAATGGTCATCATGTGGTACCCTGACTTTAAATTTCTCATTCTCAGGCAGACAAGAAGGCACTTGCTGCCAAACCCAGTGACTTCTGTCTGAGCTCAGGGGTCCACAAGGTGAAAGAAGTGACTAGACTACTGTGTGTTGTCTATTGAGCTACACACACACACACACACACACACACACACACATACTAAAACACACACACACACTACCTCCCTCACACAAAGACACATACAAACCCCTCCATAAGATATACATGTCGAATGAATGGATAGACAGATAAATACATAGATAAATAAATAAATAAATAAATAAATTTAATACATATTAATTGTTCATATTCTCTGGTGATAAGAGGACATTTGCAAAGGCACAGCAGCTTAAATGTCATCAGCACTGGGAACAGATGAGCTAAAAGATAAAGGAAAGAGCATCACATACCCAGAGTGGAGGTGCAGGAGGCAATTTTTCTGAAGGAGCTTTTGAGCTGATATTAAATCTTGAGTGAAAGTATGTGGGGAAATATACATCTCTTTTGATGAATTAATGATTTATTTGGATCTTCTAAAATAGTTAATAAAGATTAGGATGGCAGAGTCCTTTAATAGTGTTTTTTTTGTTGTTGTAAGAGATAACCCAAGGGATAAATTTGATGGTGAACTTGGGTGCATATTCAAGGCTCAAGTGCACTCCAGCTCCCCCTCGTTGCTCCAGGTTCTTACCTCTGAGTTGGAATCGTTTCCCCTGACTTCTAGAAAGAGCAGGGCATGAAACAATTTGAGTATCCCAGATAGAGCAGGATGCTCTGCCAAGAAGTCTTCTCTTGACCTTCACTGAGAGATGGAGCCATCTTGATTCCTGAGCTCACCAGAAATGCTAATCATGGGCCAACATCATTGTGTGCTGCACAGATGTGCACCTTGACATATCCATAGAGCAATTAAAGTGTACATGATGACATCCAGCCTGGAGATAACATGGCCTTGAGTCAAATGGCTTTGTTGGCCCAAATTAAGATAATGTTTTTTTCTCTTGGTATAATGGCTTCTTACAGCCAGGTGTATCTCTTGACCTGACCTCATCTGGCTAAGGTTTACCTACGTTTATCCTCATGTTTCATCCACATGCTCATGCTAGTTAAGTATGAATCTTACAGGGTTCATTGTTGCCATGACTCCGATTTCTGGGCTTTTTTGACCTTTGCTCAGCACACATTAATTGATTCCTGAGGACCACAGACTGGCTGGAAACATGAGCGTCTGAGATGCTTCGGATCTCAAAACTTCATTCCTCATTGCCTGGCTTCATCTTCCAATGGTGATGCTTTGATTTTCCAGTATCTGTCTCTTTGCTCTCCTATGCTCTTTCTAGCCAATGCTCATTTATATTTTCAAGTCCAGGATATTGATGGCCTGAATCCATGATGGTTTCTCTGGTCTGATGGAGACTGACAGCTCTACTGCGAATCAAACATAGGAAGGCCTGTGTAGCAACACAAACACATGCATTGTAATCTAAAGAGCCAAGGGTTTACATGTGCACAACAATCTTTTTTGCAGCTTGGGTAGGGAGGTTCCTGTAGGGGGAAAGGGAGGCTATGCATGCCTAAGAAGTAGTTCTGTGAGGGATGCAATTACTGTCCTGTTCTTTTGTTTCTCAAAGCTAATTCATCTTATTCCATAACTACTATAACTTAGAAACTAATATGTATTTTAGTAAGACCACACCCAAGCATCCTTTCTCTTAGAGCTTGTTCCCTCTAAACAATCTGACTCTCTTGAATCTCCATGTCAGGTTTTGTCAACCTGATTCAGTCAGCCAGCAATTACTCACTGAGTGTTTAACAATTGCTTAGTTAACAGGTCACAACCATGAAGAACTGAACCTGCTTCCTCCAGGTTCCTGCCCGAAGGAACTTATATTTGGGGAGGGATATCTAAATTAAGATAAGCAGGCACAGTGTGAAGTTGTAGCATGATTCACAAGTAGCTGTGTATAGATCCGTCTCCCTCACTGTGTCGTCAGCTTACACACATCAAGGAAAGAACAGTTCTGTAGGGGAATTTTGTTCTCCAGAGCACCTGGGACAGTGATTAGAGTGCATCAGATTCTTGGTCTGCTTTTGCTTGATTGAAAAGAAGCCTCGCCAATTTCATCTGCTGACTCCACTCTCAACATACAGCCCAGATTGGAGAAATGGGGAACAGAAATGTTAGTTTGCAGTCACACTTGGATGACAAGAGCTGCCAGCAAGACACCTGAGATCCTCTGTACTGTTTACCTGTGTGGGTTGCAGGTGGCTTGTCAAGGGGATGGTACCTGTACCTTCAGTTGTCTTTGCCACAATTCTCAGCACTTGATCACAATCAGGGCAAGAGGGAAATGTAAAAACCTATGTTCCCAGATGCTCCTTTTTCTTCTAGACCACGTTAATCTCTTTTACAAACTCTGTGGATTCAACACAAAGCTCTTTGGCTCTCTAGCCACAGAACTAAACCTTCATTACAAAGTGGGCTTGGAAACAAAAGGCAAAACGGTTCACATGGAGTCAGGGTTGGAATGGGCTCTTCTCTGCTTTCCCAAGAACGCCCATAAAACTGTCCTTGCTACCAGGTGTGCATTTTAATGCAAACTGGAACTTGCTCCCTGGGATGAGCCTCTATCTATGGAGTAAATGCCAAATGCTATCGTATGTGTTCTCTCATTAATTTGTCATTTGTCTTTTTTTCCTTGTGTTTTATAATCTGGGGTGATCTGAGTGCTGAACTGAACAGGCTTTGTCTCCCTTCCTGCTGAAGCTGTATTTATTTATTGAGGTTATCTTTGTGAACTCTAATGTATCTTGAATAAAGGATATAGCAATTTTGAAAGAACAATTTTAAATCGTAAGAAAAAAAGAAAGATAATTCCTTCTTCTAAGGTAAGCTCTTTTGTGAAAACAGTGTCTCAGATAATTGGAGGCACCGTGATCTCTTCATCTTAAGCTCTGGAACTTGTCTGATGAGAGTGACTTTTGCATTGAGAAAGTGAGGGTTTTGTTTAAGAAGAGGAAGAAGAAAAAAAATAAAAAGAGAAGACATGTTTTCTTTAAAAAGAATCTCATATCGAAGGAGAGATTTTTTGAAAATCAGTTCCTCATGGAGGAAGGTAGGCTTGTGCACTTTTAGAAGGCACTCTTCCTGTTTTTGTAAGAAAGAGGAGGAGAAAGAAAACGAGGAGAGGGAGCAGAAGAGGGAAGGATCTAGAGAGCAAGTGAACCATGGATGAACAGCTGTCTTTAATCCTATAATGTCACATTTCCTGTAGTGAAATAGTAACCAAATCATCTGCTTTCACAGTTCATGAGGAATAAAGCAAAAGCTTTTAGGCTGGATAAAATGCCCACTGTGCAAGCTTTATGACCAGAGTTTCGACCCCCAGAACTTAAGGAAAATGAATAGGTCTGGCCAGATGCAATTTTAATCCCAGTATAGGAGGGGTGAAGACAAGTGGATCCTTGGAATTCACTAGCCAGCCCATTTGTCTTAGTCAAGGTTTCTATTTCTGCACAAACATCATGACCAAGAAGCAAGTTGGGGAGGAAAGGGTTTATTGAGCTTACATTTCCATGCGGCTGTTCATCAACAAAAGGAAGTCAGGACTGGAACTCAAGCAGGTCAGGAAGCAGGTGCAGATGCAGAGGCCATGGAGGGATGTTTCTTACTGGCTTGCTTCTCCTGGCTTGCTCAGCTGGCTTTCTTTTAGAACCCAAGACTACAAGCCCACAGATGGTACCACCCACAAGTGGCCCTCCCCCCTTGATCACTAATTGAGAAAATGCCTTCCAACTGGATCTCATGGAGGCATTTTCTCAACTAAAACTCCTTTCTCTGTGGTTACTCCAGCTTGTGTCAAGTTGACACACAAAACCAGACAGTACACCACCTCACCATTTGGGAAATGACAAGTTCTGTGAGAAAACTTGTCTTAAAAGGTAAGACTGAGAGTGATAGAGGAAGGTCTCTACACACATGCATACACACACACACACACACACACACACACACACACACACACAGGAATTTTTCCTGTGCTGGTGTTCCTGTCTGAATTCATAACATTTAAAGAAAGATGCCTCTCATTATTGCTAAGAATTATTGTACAATATTTGGGAAAACCCCAGTGGAAATTACTAAACCTTAGAATTTTCCTCTGATTGAAAACCATACCTTTTCAGTGTGCCAATGTAATACAATCAAGACAGAAATGTCAATCTTTAAAATCTTGAAGATAACCAAAGTACACATAGCTGATTTTAAGATGCTACTGTACAGGATGATCCTCATTGCCAAACTGCCACTATCTTCAGGAGTTCTGGGCCTGCTGGCAAAAGATCTTCACAACTGGGTCTATTAACCATTTAATCCCCACATAGATGAAAGGGGCAGGCTGAGGACTAGCTTTCATGATTACAGAATGAGCTGTGTAAGCTCCTAAAGGATGAAGGCAACTAAGAGTTATACTGAGCTATGATACCTTTGAACCACATCAATCACCAGTATAGCATGGTAACCTTATAGGTGCAGTAGTGGTACACACACCTTGCTGGTAACCAACTGTTCTCTAGCAGGGTTTAAATCCTGCTCAACAAGAGGGAAAACATGCCTGGTACTGGAAACCTAGCTAATTACTCAATGCTGTTGAAATCATGGTTATTGGAAGAGAGACTATAATCACTAATTTACTGAAGCAGCATAATCCCTAACAATCTATAAACATTTTTCCTTATATCCAATGATGAGCATGTTCTCACCCTTCATCAAGGAAACCTCTTTTTGCAATGGATGAAAATGATTATATAACTATAACCTAAATATGCAGAGTTGTGCTACCCAGTCCAATTGGATTCACTTAAACAACATTCTTATACCTGAGACTCTGTGGCAGAAGGATCAGAAAGGATAAGAACTAGAGACTTGGGGACTTTTCATTGTGATTGTGTTTCCTAGTAACAACAAAAGCTGTGCCCATAAAATCTCATCAACATGACCATCTAAACATAAGCTGAATAAGGAGGATGCCAATGACTATGTCAAACTTCATGGGGGAAACCACAAGGCCTCAACCCTACACAAAGTACGACAGGCAATTGAGTAAAGCTGGGAGTGGGAAAGGTAGCCCTATCCAAGGTGGCAACCAACTGATTGTCCACTGTCAAATGGTCAGCCCTGAAAACATACATACGAATAACATTACATGGATTCAACTAGTAATATTACACACACACACACACACACACACACACACACACACACACACGCATGCAAGCGCACGCATGTGGGCACGTGCATGCGTGTGTGTGTGTGTGTGTGTGTGTGTGTGTGTGTGTGTGTGTAATATCAGTTGAGGAAAAATGATTTTGGAGAAGAGTAGTGAGGGGTGTATGTGAGGGTTTGGAGGGAGGAAAGGGAAGGGAGAAACATTGTCATTAAAATACAACCTCAAAAATGAACATATTTTAAAGGAAGTGTGGTGGACCAGAGGACCCTCACCTGAGTGTCCAGCCACTTCTCCCTCCCAATGAAATTCTGACTTGGAACTCAGGTGGGGAAGGATGAAGGAAGGCATTTCCATCTAGGCAGCCATGGGGAAGACTTCATCCCTTCTATGTGCAGATCATACAGTATGGCTGCTTTAAGTCACTCATGCTCTTGCCAATTACCTTCCACCCATTGTTCTGTAAGTAAGACAAAGAAACCTATTGGTTCTCCCTGATGAGCCTGGTAAAATTGTTCCTCAGTTTGTCCTTCTTCTTGAGGAGGAACATTAGCAATAGAGGAGAACCCCCAAACACATTCTATATTCTTCCAGATAGAGCAAAACATAGGTATGGGTGTTGAGTGGGGCAGTAAAGTTTAAAAAGCCGCACTGCTGTTTAAAACATAGACAATAAACTCAAGATGCATCCTGATTTTAAAAATTCACATGCAAGTAAAAGTGCATGCCATTTACTTATTCATTTAAAAGCATGGCCCAGCATGATGGCTCATCAGGTAAAGGTGCATGCTGCCAAGCCTGATGCCTTGAATCTGAAGCCTGGAGCTGACATGGTTGGAGTGGAGAAAATCATGAGCTAAGTCCACAGATGGGAAGAAAAGTTGATCAGGTAATCAGGTGCACCAATAGGAGAGAATTGCATTTCCAGAACAGGAAAGAATTTCTCCCCCTCCCTTCTTCCCTTCCTCCCTCCTTCCCTCTTTCCTTTCTCTCTCATTGCTATGACCAAAATATGTGACATTAAAAGCTAACAGATGGAGAGATTCATTTTGGCTTATGAATCCAGAAAGTTCAGAGTGGAGCCTGGACAACGTACTTTCAAAATTCTGCCACAGCAGTAACCCATTTCCTACAGTGCCAGGAGCTGGGGACCAATGCCCCAGATACACGAGCTTTTTAGTGGTAAAATTCATGTTCTGTCTATGACAAACACTGACATACTGTATCCAACATCAGAGTGAAGAAATTGTCTCTCATCAACTTAGCTGGGAAGCAGACTGGGGAATGTGGAAGAGAGAATAGAGCTTCCTTGAGCTGAACAGGCCTTGGAAAGGAGACAGGCTTATCCTGCCAACTGTCTTGTCATGGACTCTTGCAATCAGGAACATGGAAGGCCTAGGAGAAAAAGAAGTGATCAGACAAAAGCCACATTACCTGACTGTGTGGTTTCAGGTTTTTCCATCATTTGCCAAACGAGCAAGTGGAGCATGGTTGTGAGGCACTTCTTACTATTTTCTCCCATGAGGACTCAGTTTGATCCCTGCCATCCACTTAGTGTCTCACCATCACTTGTAACTCCAGTTTTAGGGAATCTGATACACTCTTCTGATCTCTGTGGGCACATAGGTGATCCATACATGTACTCACACCTAGAGATAAACAAGCATTGAAAAAAAGTTCCTCTGAGATAATGCAGTCAATCAGTGCTCAGCTTTGACATTAGTTCCACCTACTTAAGCTTTGCTTTATTGAAACAAAGATGGAACCATCATGACGTAGCACACAGGACACTGAAGTTGCTGAGAAACAGGAAAGACTAGAGCCTAGGACCCAGTGTGTCAGGCTGCTCTGTGATCATGGTCTCAGGTGGCATAAGGTGAAGTAAGAAAGTATGTGAACAGGCTTGCTGTGTATGAACAATATTTCTCCTGCTTCTTGGTTGACTTTCCTCTGAGGTGCCATGAGCAAACCCACTACAGAATAAATCCATCTCATCTGGCCTTGGATTAGGCAAAATTTTCTATACAAGTTAACTTTCACTCTTTTTAGAACTGGATGTCTCAGAGGTTGGGATGAAAGTGACTTCAGAAAGGAACCATTTTTCTCTGTGAACCTTTCCTATCACAGCCAAGCTTCATAGTGAAACCATTCTCCTTTCTGTTTGGCCGGCAAACTGGAGGTTGATAAAGGGAAGCGGGTTCTTGGCTGTCAACTTTGCTGTAGAAAGACTCAAAACATAAAATGCTGCAAAAGTCATTCTCAGGATTTCTCACTATTGCCATCTAAGAACTGTACAGTATGTGCCAATCTAATCTTCCTTGAGAAAGTCACAACTTGAGATCGCTCTATAGAAAAGAAACCAAAGTTTGGGACAACAGGAAAGTGCCCTTACCTTGCCCAAGATCAGCTATTTATTTGACATTTAGCATGCTTGGGCTTTGATGTCTTTTGGTATACATGGTTCATTCAACTCTTTGTCCTTTTCAATCATAAAAGGAGCATTTCAAATGTTACCAGAGAGCACAGCCATGGGAGTATTTGTCAAAGAGGTGGAAAGCCCCTCAGATTAACAAATAGTAAGAGCATGAAGCTTCTCAGAGGCTCAAATCCAAGCGAGCCATAGACTAGATAGGAATGTGTCTGATTATGAGCTATTTGCAGGAGAGGGTGCCTTATGACACCAAAAGCTATACTACTAATTATAACAAAAACATTATCAAGTATTGTCTCCTTAAGGTTCTTACCAGAGAATGTTTGTTTTATTGGGAACTCATTTGAAAATAATACAGACCTCTGGGTCTCATGACTGTGGCATCAGCTCACCGATGAGAGCTTAGATATGCAATTGACCCTTAGTGCCCCACCCTCATCAGAGCCCCTGGTATGCAACACTCTTTACAAACATTCACCCTTCACTATCTTCTCTTAACTATTCTGTCCTGTCTTCCAACCTTGCCCTGGCCTTAAGATCTTGTCTCTTTTATTGTTGTTTTTTAAAATATTTTTTTTTTCAGGTAAGCTACCAAGTCCTAGGTTTCATATGACGTCATCATCAAAATTCCTGGGTGCAGGGTGCAGATGTCTGCATTTTAAACAAGCAGCCTGGAGATGCTTAAGCACTTAAGCATCCAAGAGCATTGCCTTGTTTATCTGCTTTTCTCATGACAAGAGATGGCACCATGAGAGAGCTAGTGTGAGCGTTTTCTCTATTGCCAGTGTGAATGGCTACATCTCTATTGTTCTCATACAGCCAACAAGATCCAGTGGTGCCTGCAGGATGGCTGTATCACAAGGTTCCTAGTTATAAGTTCTGCAAACCTGAGGTCAGACACGGTCAAGTTTCCTGTGTATGTGACCAGTGAGAATCAGCCACTGACTCTGAACCTGTGCAAATGGTTCCCTTTCTAAATGAGAGAGGAAGCAGTGCCCCTTGTGGAATCTTGGTCCATATAAGAATGGACCATCTATCCTTTTATACATTCATTTGGTATGAGTGCATGTGTGTGTGCCTGTGTGTGTCTTTGTATGCCTGTGCATGGGTGGGGTTGGGTGTAAATCAGAGGACAATTTGTGGGTTCTCTTCCCCTGCCATTAGGAGCCTGAGAATCAAACTCAGCCATCAGGATTGAAGACATATGCTTTTTTCTAATGAGACACCCCCACAGCTGGGGCTGGAATCAGAAGCTGAACATTGAATATCAAACATTACCAAAAGAAATAGATTAAAACGTCTCATTAAATAGTTCTGTATTGAAATGATGATATTGTGAGTATATTGAATTTGATAAAATGTATTGTTTTAAATTAATTTTGTTAATTTCCTTTTTCTTTTAGCATGTGGTAACTAGAAAAATTAAAATTGTATTTTTTTCACATGCAGTTTTTCTTCTGTTTTTGAATGGTGAATAATTAGAAACCATACAATAATAGAATGTGGGAAAAACTTTAATTCTGTGTTTTTTGAAGACAGGATCACACTATGTATCCCTGGTTGACCTCTCTTGTTGCATTTCTGATATGAATGCTAGACTATCCTCTTCCATGGGTAAAGAACATACACACACACACACACACACACACACACACACACACACACATACACACACACAAATAGATGACTTAATCTACCCTTGAGCAAGCATGAGGACCTGTGTTTAGATCTCAATTTTCACATAAAAGCTGGGTGAGGTGGCCTGTGTTTATCACACTAGTCCTGGGAGGACAGTGGCATGGGAGTACCTGGAGTACACTGGCCAGTCCATCTGTGTGAATCAGCAAGTGCTAGCTCGAGAGAGATATGCTGACCCGCAACTATAAGGCAGAGAGTGAGTGAGAAGGGCATCCACTGTTGACCTCTGGACTCTGCATGCAGGCACATGCATGTGCACATGCTCACAAACAAACCAAAGCACCATAATATGGGGTGAGGGGGGGCTCTGCTAGTAATGTGCTTGCTGCACAAACACAAGAACCCAAGTTTGAATTTCCAGCACCAACATAAAAGCCAACCAAGGAGGTACATAACTGCAGCCTAGTGCTAGGGAGTACACAGGTGGATCCCAGGGTTTGCTTCCTAGTCCAAATGGGAAGCTTCAGTTTCAGTGAGATTGTTCATCTTTAAAAAACAAAATAAGAAGAGCAATGGAGGAAGATATCAGATGTTGATCTCTGACCCCCCTACACATACATGTGTGTGTGCATGCACCTGTACACATGCACATGCACACTGCTATGATGCTAGGGGATGAAAATGAGGTCGATACATTGTGTAAAACTTCCACTTGCCCTTTAAATGCACAGAAACATACATCAATGCATGAGCAGTATTCTAATTCAATATTAACTATCTGTATCTTTGGGGATCTCTGAGTATTTCATTTTAGATGCTGGGAAGCAGGCTTGCTGAGTCATGAGCACTTGCTCCTTTTCCAAGGAACGCATGTTGGGTGGTTCACAAGCACCTATACCTCCAGCTTCAGGGGGTCTGATAGTCCTCTCTGGACTCAATGAGTACCACATACGGGTGGCATGAGTTCACAGAGTCATGCACACATGCACATAAATAAAAATAAGTCTTTTAAAATGTTTCTTCTCACTAGCTCTTCATATCAAATCTATAATGTAATGATGTCCACACTCCAATCAAGGACAACTTCTACATTCCCTTGGGGAAATGATGCCTCGCAAGAGCAATCTGTGATGCTTGTGAGTTACTGCACAGAGTATGTTAACTCCAAAGTGGTTCAAAGTTGCTTCTGATTTCAAGGGTCAATACTAGATGGTGAAATACTGACTTTGAATATTGAAGTTATCAAAGTCTGTTTTCCAACTTGAAATTGTCCCAACATAAAACATAATCTGTGTTTGGACTATGCATGTGCTACTATGTAATTTTGTATGTTATATTTGACTTAAAAATAAAGAACTATGATCATTTTTCATACAAATCTGCAGTCATTTTAGTTTAAGGTTCCTGTCCTAAATTTGCCAATTAGCGCTGTTCTATCCCAGAAGATACATAGATAGATCCAGAAGACAGTATAGAGGGTCCAATAAATGGGGTACTAAGTAAACTAGATTCCCCATTGCTACTCAGAAGGCAGAATGAGACATTGAGTGTTAAGTAAATAGGAGAATTGAGACAGTGTCTACAAGACTGCCCTGAGCCCCAGGCGTTGGTAAGACTCAGAATATTCCTTCCTTCTCTGCCCCCCGGTCCTGCTTGTTTTTCTTTGAAGAATAATTAAGATTTAATGGGATATTTTCACAGTTTTTTGTCTGCCTGCTTTCTCAGTGCCTACTGTGCAGAACGCCCGTGTTTGATCCTGGTCATTACAAGAATGGTACAGTAATTGCCTATCTGGTGACTCGTTAATGGAGGTCCCCAGAGAGCAGAGGCACTGCTCTTTTGAAGTTCATCTTGTTTACTGTTGGCCCTTCTGTTTTAATCTGTATCATCAGAGAGCCTGGCTCAATTATGAGCAGCTCTATCTCTTCTCATAGAGACACCACCCTGGGAAACGGGGGCTGGGACTTTCCAACTTCCCTCCTGTGTGGAGGCTGCGACTTTCCGGCTTCTCCCCTTTCCTCCTTTGTTTCTCTTTTGCCTCCCCCCTCTTCTTTTGGACCTCTTAGTCTGTTCACATGGCAGGCCTACCACAGTCAGTCAGAAGATTTCTTTAGAAATGGAGAACTGCAGGTTGGCTGTGAAGCCACTTTTCTGCCCAACAGACCACACACTGGAGAACAACTAACCTGCAGAATATTTCACTTAAAACTAAAATGATTTCCTTTCATCTTGCAAGACCTAGAGAAGGAAGTACCCCTCTTCTGGATGCTCCAAATACACCCATCACTGGTTGATTTGCCTTACCATGGAGGGCTTCTGGTAAACACTTCCCGCTAGCTATGGCTGCCATGTGTGTAACCTCCATCACTCTTTCTGTGGACACCCCACAGGGTCACACACGTTGTTGTCATTTCCTGAAGCTCAGGCTTGAAAGGACTTCTAAATCTGTGCTTTTAGGTAATGCGGTGGCAGAGTGAGTGTGTAATCTACAGACCCTCTTAAAGGTGCTTTGTCCTGTCCTTTGCTTCAGTTTCTATTTCTAATTTGCATGTGAAGTACTAGGTTTTATTATGGAACTTTTGCACGTAATTACGTAGTTGAAAATTATTTGATCCTCTTACCCTGTCATTTGCTGCAACCCCAGTGCCCACTCTCAGACCCTTCCAATCCCAGGGTTGACTTAGCCCTTTCGTGTCACATGTCTCCTGTGGCCAGTCACTCATTCCCTCAGTTTCCTTTTTGTCCCTTCTTGCAATGCCCTTTCTAATTGCATCACCTTTGTCCCCATTCATACCCACAAACATTAAAATCAGGGCTCAGTATATGAGAAAATATGCAGCATTGTTTCCCTGAATGTGGGTCACTGCAGCGGAATAATTTCCCAGTGTATCAACTGCCCTGAAGTTTTCTCTATGGGTGAATAACATGCCATTTTGTACATATACCATAGGTTTGCTATCTTTTCAATTACTGGACACCAGGAATGGTTCTTTTTCTTTGTTCCTGTCTAAGGAAGGAAAATGTTAATGCCATGTGCCAGCGATCCAGTCAATTCTCTTAGTGCCTAATGTCAGAATAATAAGGAATAATTGGAAGTGTTTGAAACAAAATGTGAGGTTTGTATATCACTATTTTCATTGTATTTTAATTTAAAAAATACAAGCTAATGACTCTTTCCAGAAGAAAGAGAAACTCACATCCCAGCCAGAACTCCAAGATTCTCAAAAAGTTCTGTAATGAAGAGTCGAGAGACAAAGAAAGAAATGAGCTGCTGTGGATATATCTGAACTGCTAGGTTCGGTCCCATGAGGCCTTCACTTTAACCCTAGACTTAATCCTGCTATGGAAAAGTAACTTTCTCTCCAAGGGACACAATTGTTTCTAAAATTCATCTAAATGTACAGAACTACATAGCATTGTTAAAATCCCTAGTGTCAATAGGCTTTACATATTTGGACATCAAGTTGGAAGCTGTTCTACAAATATGAACATAAGTATACCAATGGTATTTTGGAAGTATTTCCGGAGGTCCTTTACTGAGCCAATGACTGCAGTAAACCCTCCCCATGTATTAGTTCATTTAATTCTTGTCACATCACAGGAAATACCTGTCCTTGCTATTTTTATTCATGTTTAAAAGAGAAATCAAGGTTGGATAGGTCAATATCAAGGTTGAGAATGAGGTTTGTTTCACTTTCATTTCTGTTCCTGTGAGAAGATAGCCTGACACAAGGAACTTAGGGGTTATTTTAGCTCAGGATGCCAGGTTACAGTCCATCAACACAAGAAAGCCACAGTGGCAAGAATTTGACACAGTTGGTCATATTCAAACTGATAGTCAAGAGCAGAGAGAAAGCACACTTGCTCACTTGTTCTCAGTTCAATCACTCGCCCCTGCCATTCGAGATTCTCCATCTAAGTAATGGTGCTACCCACCATGGGTTGTGTCTTCCTGCACCAATCAACAACCACCAAGACAGTATCAGACACACCCTCAGTCCAAAGCTGACTTAGAATATTATTAAGAGCATCTTTCAGGGGACTCTGAATTGTGCCAAGCTGACAATTAAAACCCAGGAGCACAAAGCTCTAGTCTCTGTCTCTTGTCTCCAATGCTTCCCAAACTGTGATATGTCCATAGTAATACAAAGATAGATGCATTTTATTTTTACCATGTTTAACATGTTGAAGTAACCTATCAAGAATGAGAAGCAGGAGAAGATATTTAATGCAACAATCACCAGGATCCTTTCAATGAATAGAATGAATATGGCCCGATATGGAGAGGTTTGGGGGGAGCCCAGGCTTGCTGAGGTTCAACGTGTACTGAGGAACAAAGTGAGAGTCTGAACTATAAACTCCATTCTTCTTGGACACGCAACCAGCTCCTCTCTGTCCAAGGTCAACATTTTTGCTTAGGTAAACTCATTTCAAATAGCGGGATAGCTCTTCTCAGGAATATGCACACCACCACGAACCCCAAGCCCAATTTAGAAAACTGTATTAGTCTAATAAGACTTCACTCCCATCAGCATAATTGGCAGGCACCTCAATCACTTGTGGTCTAATTACTCTACCCTGGACTCCTCATTACTGGGCTTAGGAGAAGCAAATGAGAAGATGGAAGAAGATGAATGTCAGAAGTGTCTGATGGCCTGAGACCATCCTGCAAGGCCCGGAACACTTGTCCAGGATCATGGGGAGACTGCTGATCTGGAAGGGGACGTCAGTTACTGTCCCCCTGTATTCACATATGCCTGGGGCTAGTCAGCCAGGTCAATATCTGAACTACATGACAGGTAGGAGATGATTGTGGGAGACAAAGCTAACAGTTCAGTACCTTACTACCTCTCAGGTTGCTTTACTTCTCTTCAGGTTATTTCTTTATATGGACCGCCTCTCAACAGTGCTTTAGGAACCAAAGCAAATGCAGAATCGACACCACATAGTGAACTAAACGTTCTTTTTTTGTTTTTGTGAAATGTCATCATACGCTTTCTGTTCTGTCTTCAAAAACCAATGCAATATTCCCAACCCCCACCCTTTTTTTTTTTTTCAGAGTCAGCTCCTAGGAACAGAAATAAATGATAACTCACAGGTTATGCGCACTGTAAACTGGTTTTCAAAATGTATTACCAAGGGCTCTATTATGTACAACTTGGGTTTTTCGGGATAACATTTATTTCCATCATTTTATCTGCATCTTTGCTTACAATGGAAACAAAGTATCTAGGTTTAAATTTGACCTTATATATTTATTTGTTGTTTGACCCTGAGAATATTAGGGAGAAAATAAATATTTGCAATTTAATGATAATAATAATAAATAATAATGATGATGATGAATAGAGCTAGTGAGATGCCCAGTAGGTAACCATGTTTGCTTCTGATGACCTGAATTTTATCACTAGGACTTACATATTGGAACTTGAAAAAGCCAGTTCTCCTCTGACTTCCACATGCATGCACACGCACACACACACACACACACACACACACACACACACACACAGAGCAACAAAGCCAGAAGCAGTGATATCTTCCTATAATCCCAGCACACAAAGGTCTAAATAAGGAGATCATTGTTAATGAGAGACAACATTAGCTACACAGTTCCAGGCAACTCTGGGAAATGGAGTGAGATTTTGCCAAAAGAAAAGAAAAAGGAAATCAGTGGTCGTAACCACAGCGTTCTCTCCCAATACTGTAAGAAGCATATACTTGGTGCAAAAATCTGGCACTCAGTAGAGACTTGGCAAGCATCGTTGTGCGCCCCTGTATGCAAAGGACTGCAAGGACTGTTCTAACTGCAACTGCCCCAGGTATGCTAGGACTTGTGGGAACATCAGGCAAACAAGGCTTGCACTCCAGGAAGGCTTCCTAGAAGGGGGGGGGGCACACTAACAGAATGGGTTCCAACTCTCTCCAGGCAGCCGGGAGTTTCAGGATCTCAATTTTAATTCTTTCTTTTGTTTCAAAATTTATAAT
Organism: Rhynchomys soricoides; assembly: GCA_019843965.1. Taxonomy (NCBI): domain Eukaryota; kingdom Metazoa; phylum Chordata; class Mammalia; order Rodentia; family Muridae; genus Rhynchomys; species Rhynchomys soricoides. The sequence continues at coordinate 543,222 of JADRCH010000128.1, read as the reverse complement.
TACATCATTTCCCTTTCCATTTACCCCCTTCAAAGCTCTTCTACACCCACACTTGCTATTTTTCAAATGTATGGCCTTCCCCCATTCAGTGCTGTTTCATGCAGAGATGACATACATATATATCCCTAAATATAATTTTCAGATATAATGTTACTCATATATATGTTTTTATGGCTGACATTTGGTATTGTACAACTGATTCATGGGCTCTTCCCCTACGTTATTTAGTTTCTGTTTGCTTGGAAGGATAATAGTAGGTAGTGCCTCGATTCTACAAAGAACACGGCAAGAAGGCCAAAGTTGATTTTATTCTCTCTTTTCCTCCTCCTCCTCCTCCTCCTCCTCCTCCTCCTCTCTCTCTGGCTAACCATGCTACAATCCACAGACCCAAAGAAGCTAAGTAACAAGGAGAGCTCAATGGGAGGGGGGATGTGTGACTATCACTGAGAATGGGAAATAGAACAGCTCTCTTGGGTGGATGGGAAGAGGTGACTGGATAGGGGCGGGGGTGGGAGGAAAGGAGGAGAGAGACTGAACCCCAGTTGATTTTCTTCACATTGAGCTCAACTCAGAGCTCTATAATGTTCACTTGCTGGTCCTTAACACCATGTACTGTTTTTGTTTTAAAAATGGCTTCATGATATAAAAGCAAAACCTTCACTGAGAGAGAGAGAGAGAGAGAGAGAGAGAGAGAGAGAGAGAGAGAGAACAGAGAAGGACACTTACTTATGCATGTACATCTGGGAAGCATAGCAACTTGCAGAAGCCATTTCTCCCCTTCCAACATGCTAGTCCTGGGGATCAAATTCAGATCATCAGAGTTGGGGACAAACTACTTGGGCATCTTACTGTCTCTCTTTCTACATCATCATCATCATCAACAGCAGCAGCAGCAGCAACACTACTTTTCATGGCTATGTTGCTGTTTATTCTAGAAGAAGCTTTTGAAGAAATTTCCCCTGAACTCAACACAACCCTACAAATATGAAGACATCTGGACATCCACCAAAATCTGAATTAGTCCACTTAGCTATAACTCATGACTGGTTATATCAGCCAGGCAACAATTATAATTACTTGGCACGAGATATTTTCAAAGGAATCGATATTGGCTGATGGACTAATCTCTCAGTTTGCTTTCACTCATTCTTAAGAAAAGAAAGAACGAAATCAGGAGGAAAATCTCTCTTTTTAGTAACAACCACAGTGACAAACTCTAGAATGTCACGAACAGACTTCGCGTCTGTCCGTGACTGTCTTATGTCATTTGTCACAATCTCCTGGTAATCGATGTCACATATATCATAGCTGTTCTACACTTGTTTGACCTTACCTGGTATTAACACACGCAGCCTGACATTACTGGAAGAGATTATTTACTTTAAGTCGGAGAAGGTAAACTTGATATCATTGCTGAGGACCTAGGTTCAGTTTACACTGCCCCCAGCCTATGTCAGAAGGTTCACAGTCATCTACAATTTCAGCTGCAGAGGATCTGATGTCTTCTCTTTGCTACTAGGACACTAGGCTCACACGAACACACGTGACATAGACACATATGAATATGTATAACTAAAACTCAAAACGCTTTGTCTTGAAAGGGTCCAGATACACTTAACAAAAAGGAAGGGAGGGAGGAAGGAAGAGAGGGAAGCAGGGAGAAATGGAGGAAGGAAAGAAGGAAGGAGGCAGGGGGCAGGAGACAAGTTCCTGTCCCGAGAAGTGAGTGACTCAATACTGTTACAGCAGTTCCATAGCTTTGGGAACCTAAGTATTTGCATCATGTTGAGTTATGCCTTAGCATATACATTTCATAATACCAGGAGGCTGCCCCAGCTCTTGCCACCACAACTGGGTTCCAGCCATCAAGAAGGATAAAGAACATGTTTTTCCCTTTTAAGTGGGCTCCAGAATTATGAGCATGACACTTTCACCTCCAAACCTTGGGTCAAAATGCAGTAGCAGATGTTTCTTGCTGTAAAGGAGGGAAAGGATTGAGTTTCTGGTTGAGGGACCATCTACTTAGATGAAGATTGGGGTCTCTTGACTAAAGAAGAAATAGGGTTGTACATGCTAGGAAGCACCTGGAAGCATTGGGAACAAGAGGTCCTGGGTGACCCACCAGCTGGAGCAAAAACAAAACCCACCTGCTCAAGACTCAGTATTTTAATATTTTCATTCCAGCGACCAACTAAGTACAGAAGGGACAATTAGGTCATTTTCCCTGCCTGCTCCTGAGTGTGTTTCTGGCCATGGCTCATCGAGATCTGGAGAATATTTCTTTCAAATTCTATGCTGTATAAAAAGAACAGGGTGGAGCCATGACCCAAGAAGATGCAGTTGCCCATCTTAGATGCAGCTGTTTTTGGAGATGGAGGGGGCATTAAAATGTTTTTCTTCAAGCAGAAAGACCTGAGTTCAAAACCTAGCAATGTCCAGTAAAAATGTGGCCATATTGACATGAGCCTGTAATTCTAGCACTGGGAAAATGGGAAAAGGAAGCTCTCTGGGCCATGTTTGTTAGCCAGCCTGAGCTAACATGGCAAGATTTTAGTCAGTGAGAGACCAGGTCTCAAAAAACAAGGTGGATTGCTCTTGAGGAATACTAACGGAAATGTTCTGCAGGCCTCTATGCACATGCATACGTGCATGTCTCTGACTTAAAACAAAACAAAAAGTAGCTAGCATTTTATGAAGAATATTCTGTATTGAAAGCACTGATAATTACCTAACTTTCTTTAGGGTATGAATCTACAAAGTCTGGCTCATTGATGCTATAGCATAAAACTCCTTTATCCACCAAGAAGAAAACGAGCATGCCCCCTAGGTAAAATTACAGCAGCACTGTCTGAAATACAAGAAACAGATAAGAAGATGTTGTCCAGAAGGACACACACTTCTCTCAAAGCAGTCATTCTTATGGCCCCAGGACTGCATGGAATCACATTGACTGCACTGACAAAGCTGCATAGATCAGAGAAGAGGATGCAGAGAGTTGAGTCACTTGGCCTACATGAAGGTCACTAAGGCAGTCCAAGTCTGGTCCTGCTGACCTTGTCTGGCATTCTGTCCCCAACACTGGATAAGTGCTAGTCAAACATGGTCTATTTATCATACTGCTGATGGAGTGAGTGAGGGGTGAAAGGGTTCCTCCAAACCTCATGCTCTTCCCAGTATTCCACTTCTGCCAGGATGAGCCTGAGTTCTGTTCGTTCTGCTAGAAATACTTGGCAAATGGAGAGGACATAAAAAACCCAGGATGTAGCCAGTTCTTACAACACAGCAGATTCAGAAGCCACATCCTAGCACTGCTTCATAGCCCTGGCTCTATCCCCTACAGAACAGAGAAGGCAGCCTAAAAGAGATTGAGTCATCCAAACAAAGACTTCACAGGAGCCAGAAATGGGGGAAAAAAATCTTGTTTTGATTCGCTACTTTTTTTTTCTGTTTCCAGCACAATAATGCACATTTGCATCAGAAGCTAAATGATAGTGCTTACAGTATTTAATATCTGAATTCAATTATGTGTTTGAAGGCTTATTACCATAGCAAAAGGAAAAGGATTTCAGTTTCCAAAGGCATCCGTACGATTGTTGGGGAAAAGCACACACTGTTAAGGAAACGATGTATCTGCATAAAAGGGTAAGCAAGCAGAGACTAGAAACAAAGTTACACACACCAACAGTCACATAAAAGTCAGGAACACCAAAACCAGGAACCATACACACAGACAGGAAGTACCAAAGGGTAGAGAGCTTCCAGAGATCTCTTTCCTCTCTGTACCAGTCTGAGTCTTCCCTTTTCTTCTTACATCATCCACAAAAATCCACTCAGACGAATTCAAGGCTTAAACATCAAAATGGAAACTGTAAAACTCCTGGAAGAAAATCGGACAGGGAGTGGGCTCCTGATGTGGGCTCTGTCAATAGAAGCATGGAGAAGACTCCAGACTATGCTATAAAAGCAGAGACAGCATTTAGAAACAAAACAAAACTAACCTTCACAGCAAAGACCACAGCAGAGAGTACCTGTGAAATGGGGGACAATCTTTCAAATCATGTATCAGATAAGTTAATTTTCAAATGTGTAATAAATTCCCGCAGTACAATATAAGCTGCTTCAGAAAACTCACTGTCTTGGTTAGGGTTACTTTTACCAAGATGAAACACCATGACCAAAGCAACTTATGGTAGAAAGGGTTTATTTCACTCACCGTTCCATATAAAAATTTATCAATATAAGCAGGGAGGGCAGGAACTCATGTAGGTCATGAACCTGGAGGCAGGAGCTGATAAAGAAACCACAAAGGGATACTGTTTACTGGCTTGTTCAACAGACTTCCTTAAAGGACCCAGGACCACTAGCCCAGGGCTGACCCCACCTACAAAGGGCCGGCCCATTTCATGTCAATGACTAATTAAGAATAGGCCTTACAGGCTGGCCACAGCTTAATCTTATGAGAACATTTTCTCAATTGAAGTTCCCTCGTCTCCAATGACTCTAGCTTGCATCATTGTAACATCTAAACTACCCAGCACGCATCCCTGCCCCCAAACCCTGACCACCTACGTGGAAAGTGAATGGCCAGAAGACTTTCATAGACATTGCTGTGAATGGTCATCATGTAGATGGATAGTAATCCCGTGTCACCTGAGAAATGCAGGGCAAGCTTGCAATGGGACAGCAGCTCACATCTGTTAGGTTGACTTGTACTTTTAAAAAGATAATGATTGTCATTGAGGATACGAGGAAAGTTGGAAAAGAAACAATATGGTGGTCCTTCATGTGTAAGGCTTGCCAGTGGGAAGACTGATGACATGAGTTTGATGCCTGGGACCCTCACAGTGGAAGGAGAGAGCTGTGCTCTGACTTCTACGTGTATACCTGTATCCACAACACATGAACACATGAACACACACACACACACACACACAAACACACAAAACAAAATAAAACTGTATTGAACTTGAACAGGGGTTTCATATTATTCTTTGTATGGTGTTGTATAACAATTATTTATACCATATTAGCAGCACAAGAAATCTAGAGGGCATTTAATGCTTACTATAATGATGTAGTCATTATAAACATTATGTACTTTTATGTGTACATAAATTCCACTGTATATAGGAATATTTCATTGTATGTACAAATTCCATTGTATATGGGTTTTGGCATATATTGAAGCATTGGAAGCAGATTCTTATAGATCTCAAGGGATGATTGCATATGTGCATGTGTGTATGTGTTTATATACATATGTGTATGTTTGTGTGTACATGTATGTGTGTGTATATAATGCATATATGTATATATGCATATATTTATACAGCTTTAACAGAAAATGTTCTCTTTACTATGAATGGTGGCAAATTCAGAGATGGACAGTTGCATGAGGTGCTTAGAATGTGACAGCTGAGTAGTCAACCCTGGAAGTCATTCATATCACTGCCTTTAAGGCTCAGGGGATTTGTGTGGAAGGAAGCTGGAAGAGCATTCGAACCAGATGAGAGGAAGGACTGTGACCTGCTGTCTTCTGGGCATGCCCAATGTGATTTTGAACTCATAGCAGCCATGATGATCTTAAATGAGCCTGTCAACAGTCTAATCCAGATAAGGGAGGAGTTTGGGGGGACTTTCCTTTCCATGTTGAACTGTTACCTACCAGTGCATTCTCAGGAAAAAGCAGTGTTTGTCTCTAGTTGTAGAGTCTACCAGGACCCAGCAAATGGTTCCAAAACATAGTTATACAGATTACTCTGGGTAAACTTAGTAGATTTCAAAATCATTACTACCTCCACCAAGAGTTCTTGGCAAAAATGGTCTTACAACACAAAGCACCTAACTGTTTTTAGGTGATGGAGAGGCTTACATTACACAAAGACAAGAAGGCAGGAAACAACCAAATCACTACCTCAACCCCTAGCAGGCAGAAGGGAAAGGGGGAAAGAGACAGTCAAAGTTGACTCAGAAACCATGGGCAGAAAATATGGAGGATCCAGGCATACCAGTCAGACCAGTGATCTACTGTCATTGTAGACACCACTCCTCTTTACTCTCAAGTTGGGGCATATCACCAGAAACCTCAGCTCTGACTCATCCACTGTTACCTCAGGCAAGTGGGCTGCATTTTCCTGTTCTAGGAGTGAAACAATTTCTCTTCCTTCTTTATTGTTACATACTGATACGATGTTCAAGAACGGTTCCACTGAACTACAGTGGGCCCAAATATTGTGCCTTTTGTTTTGTTTCGAGGCAGGCTCTCAAGTAGACCAGGCTTCCTTAGGCTCATTATGTAGCCAAGGATGACATTGAATCACTGGTTCTACTGATTCCATCTGGCAAGTACTGGGAATACAGTCTTATTCAACACCCACCTTTATATGTTGTGGAGGTTAAGCACCTCACTTTGTTCACGCTAGGAAAACAGGTTTCCCACAAAGCCACATTTCTAGCTTCTGATTCTTTTACTATTTAAAAACTGCTAAAAATACCTTCATCCAAGGTTTCCCTCTCTGTACACACTATGCAGGCAACAGTCTGCTAGTTATAAATGGAAGGAAGCTTACAGCATACAGGAAGACTCCAGAGTACCTTCCAGTGTGCAGTAGCTTCCTCTCACAGGCCTGTCTGTCATTTAGAGCAGTCATGGGCAAAGGCCTGTTCCTCTCAGGCAGTAACCTGAAGTTCGATGAAGAAATATGAGGACTTGTGGCTCCTCTCCATCTTTCTTTGGGTCTCCAGATGTAATACATTAGTCAAGTTTGCCATTCCTTTGCTTTGTCTGGTTTGAAATGGGAAAAAAGACATTTAATTTTATCTGTGCTTTTGTTCTTGAATTTCAAGCATAGCAATGGCTACTGTTGTTTGGTAGGCATGCTGAACAGAAGAGAGCATGATCCTACCAGTTGTTCTCAGACTGGTAGCTGCAGAAACTAAACAGGAATTCTAATTTTGTTTAATATGCTTACTAATTAGTGACTACGTTGTGCTAGTGGAGTTGAGGACAGCATTAGACTGACATGATCTGGGATCTAGTTTCACCAACAACAGTAAGGACTCACAAGGAATAGGAATAGGCTGTGTACTTCTGTCTTTGAGAAGCAAATGGCACAGACATTATTAATCGATTGTTGATTCCCTTTGAGCTTGAATTTGAAACCACTTATTAAAATAGCTCCTCAAAATTCTGGAGTTCCCTTACAAAGGAGATCAAGGCTTTGGAATCACTAGTTCTTGGTTAAACAGCCTGTGCAAACTGTGCTCTTAGCAGACCTTGTTAATAAATTCTTATTTTGTATCGAAACTGTATTTAAATTCCTCCATTAAAAGAGTTCTTTCACATACTGGGGTCTCTGCATGGTGTGAAACTTCAGATTCAGTCACTCTTGGTTAAGACTTCACCTCTGTGATAATGTAATATATAACCTTGGACAAGACAATCATGTCCTGACCTGTCTGTTCTCATCCTCTTCCCACTGACTTCATTGATAAGTAAGTGAAAGAAGGCAGATAAACTTCTACCCAAGACACTTTTGGTGGCAGTGGGAAGGGATGCAGCCATTTTAGGAGACTTTCAGGTTCCTGAAATGGTGAGCATAAGTTTGTGAAATATCCTAGCAATTCTGTTTTGAAGTCCCTAGTCTAGAGACAAGAAAATATACATTTATAGGAATATTTGTATGTAGACTCTGGGGCATCATTACTCATGCTGCCAGGAAGTGGGCACAATCAAGTCCATACCAATCTATGTCTGTATGAATGAGGTGAAATCTCATGGATTAACAGTGGAGTATTATAATGAAACATGGAATATTACACAGAAATAAAAAAGAATAAAGTCCTTGTAGCAATGGGCTCTTTTTCCATAAATGAAAAAGAAGAAAGTATTGATACACACCACACACACACACACACACACACACACACACACACACAATTATAATAGAGAAACCTCAAATGTATTATAGTAAACTAAAAATACACACAAAGAATGCACATTGTGTAATTCCACTGATATATGATTTGAAAAAGGCAAATTATACAAACAAATAGTAGATGAGTAGTTGCTGAAAGAAAAAGATTGTAATAATGATCAATTGAAAATAGGCTTAAGAACTTTCAGGTTAATGGGAAAACATGAACTTGTATTTGATAGTGGTTGTGAAACTGTATATTCACTTAAAAATGAACCATACACTTAAGTGAATTTTAAGTGGCATAAATACATCTGCTCAAAGTTTACATGCAACTTTAACTTGGAATTTAAGGCAGGCACACATGCCATGGCTGCCATTCAAATGTGAAATGTCCTCCACAGGCTCATGTGTTAGGACATTTGGTCTCCAGCAGGTGGTGCTGGTTGAGAGGTTGTGGACACTTTGAGGGTTGGGCTTCAAGGGAGGCAGTGGGTAACTCCAGTGCTGGCCTTGAGGTTTTACTGCTTCCTGCTTCCTGTTTTTCTGATGTGGGGAGGGGAAGCGTCCCTGATACACTCTCCTGCTCTCATGATAGACTGTGTACCAGTAAGTCCTTCCTCCCTTAAGCTGCTTTCCTCAGGTGCCCTGTCACAGAAATGAGAAAGGGAACTGACCTTGGTGAGGTTCACCTCTCTCTTTTCAAAGTCTTCTTACACTGTGTTCCAGAGTGATCATCCGCCTTCACTTAACTCCTTCGTACTGAAAACCATTGTCTTGCCAGATAACACTGCTTGTTTGTAATCCAGTATTGATACACACACACACACACACACACACACACACACACACCCCTAGAATGTAGAAACTCCCTCAGGAGAGAAATATAATCTCTTATTTATTTTCCTATTCTTGGCACTGACAGCCTTCAGCTTGGCCTCTGGCACACACAGAAAAAAATCACATTAAAAATTTTATTAGTGAATTATCAAGTACTATCCTTAAAAAATAGGTTTCCTTGCTGACTTTGATTTCTGATGGAGAAAGGAAGGTTTTAGCAAGAAGGCCAACTTTTCAGAGTGAACATATTTGGAAAACTGAGTGGCGTAAAAGCAAGATCAATTGAGAGGCAGTGCTGATTCAGGCTCAGTGTGACTAATTAATTTACAATGCCTCGGTCACTGCAGACACATCTAAATTTTAGATTTTTCCCTCTATCTTGGCAAAGAAGCTCTTGTTCAAGCCAGCCTTTTGTTGCTAAGCATTTAGCAAAGCAGACATTAAAGGAATTAAGTGGAAAAAAATTAAAGCTACTGTATGCTATTTCCTCTTTTAATGACAAATTGATGTCTTTTAAAACAATCCAAAGAGTAGCATTTTATGTAAGAATAACCCTTAAGTCAATTTAATTAATTGATGTGTGTGTTAAGATCAGCCAATGAGCTCACTGGCTTTCATCTAAACAGAAGAAAGAGGTTGGAACAGCTTTGTGGAATCTGATATGAAGGCTGCTTTGCACGCACAGAGTGCTGCTCAAACTTTTAATGGTAGTTTAAGGAAAACATTGAGATAATGCTTTAGAACTTTGCAGCTTGTCTTTTAATGAAAGAAACGAGGGGTGGGAGGTGGCTCCGTTTGCAAAGTGCTTGCAGCATAAGCATGAATAGCTGAATTGGATCCTCAGCATCTACATAAAAGTCAGGTGCGGCATCATGCATCTCCAATGCCCATGTGCCTGAGTGGCAGGTCTCTGGAGTGCCACTGCCACCTATTCTGGTTAAATTCATGAGCTCCAGGTTCAGGAGATTCTGTCTCAGAAGATAAGATATGGAGAGATTAGAGAAGACACCCATAAGGTCTTCATAGTCATTCATGAACACATACACATGTACAGTACACATGCACACACACATAGAGAACATATGGAGTTATGATTCAGACAGCTGAGCATTCAGCAAATGATGTCACAGTGAAAGTTACTGTAGATGCTCTTTGTCTTGATGCTGACTTTGTAAAAAGTGTTACACTGGGTATTGAAGTGAGACATGGCTGGCCCAGATATAATTCTTGCTGGACCAAAGAATGGGATTAGGCACTGTAAGAACTTACATTCAGACTGAGCTACTCTTGGGGCAAGATGTGTGGTTTCCTCAGGTTCCCCTCCACTGTAGAAATGTTCATGTCCGTCGATGAACATTTTCTAAATATACAGTTGATGATCATCCATTTCTTGGTGAGAACTTTCTTCCAGGTTGAAGATGTGTATCTACCTAGACTCATCTTTCCCTTTCTCCCCATCCTCCCTCCCCCTCTGATGTATGCATACCACAAGACACATGGAGGTCCAACTTTCATGTGGTAGTTCTCTCCCTCCAACATGTGGTTTCTGGGATTGAACGCCTTGATGGGAAGCACCTTTACCTACTGACTCAACTCACTGGCCCTTCAAGCTTATTAATGTGGATGGTATATAGTGAGAGCTCTCACCAGGAGCTGGGCAGCACTGGGTTTGCCTATCATTTCTGTTAAGTGTGTGTGTGTGTGTGTGTGTGTGTGTGTGTGTGTGTGTGTGTGTTTTAAATTTTTTTCTTGCTTGATTTCAGGAGTAAGTAAAAGGAAGTAACAAAGCATCCAAGGCTCTCTTTTTGTTTTATTGGTAAAAATCAAAATAGTATTATATGTATCACAATTGGGATCATTCTGAACTTAGATGGGTGGATGGATGGATGCATGGATAGATGGATAGATAGATAGACAGACAGACAGGCAGAGATAGAGACAAAGAGACAGACACAGAAAGTCTGAGACAGATGGAGTCAGAGAGACAGAGACAGAGACACAGACAGAGAGATACAGGTAGAGAGACAGTCAGATCTTCAAATTCATTTTTTTCCTGTTTTTTATTTTTTATTTTTGTTATTTCTTTGGTTTATATGACCCCAAGACTTTGGTCAGAAAATCCAATCAGAGACAATATTCTAAATGAAACTAATCACATTTACAAAGTCTTCCAGGCAGTTTGCTTTAAAGACTCAGTAGCCAAAAAGGAGGTTGGGTGGGGACTTGCAGCCTGAGCACGGAAGCAGCTGCTGGGATCAGCTTGACCGTGGAACCCAGATCCTGTTTGCCAGGATGGGCAGGCCCAATACATCTCTCCTCTGATGCCCTCAGTTCTGGACCAGAGTATCACTGACAGTACGCCAGTACTGGCAACTGGGCCCCAGTGGGCAGCTACTGCCAATGTGGATAATGGTTTGTTTTGTTTTGTTTTCTTCCTAATCTCAATTTTTAGAAACTTTGGATTAAAGACAGAGGCAGGCTCAATAGCAGGACAAGGCCTCCATTTCTTCTGCGGAAAGCTTTAGAAGACAGAGGCAGGCTCAATAGCAGGACAAGGCCTCCATTTCTTCTGCGGAAAGCTTTTGAAGACAGAGGCAGGCTCAATAGCAGGACAAGGCCTCCATCTCTTCTGCTTTTGTTCTTTTCTCATCATGATAGTCCAGCCCTTTGTGGCCTCTTCTGCTCTGATAAGCCATTTATCAGACAATATGAGGGAGTGAGACAGTAAGTGAAAACCTAATGGTGGAGTATATGAATTTAATCTTTTTAAACACTTGGGCTGTTATTGGCACTCATCTTAGCTTTTGTGTGTTTATGTGTATATGGTGTACATGTGCGTGTGAGGGGTGTGTAGGCTAAAGGTTGGTGTTGTTGTCTTCCTTTCTTGTTATACCTCACCTCAGTTTTAAAGGTTTCCTTTCATTATGTGTGCATGTATGTGTGTGTGCATCTATGTAAGTGAATATGTGTGAGGATGACTCGAAGGCCCTGAGAGAGTGCTGCAGTGACAGGCAGATGTGAACTGCCCTCTTAGATGGGACTAAACTCTAGAGCAACCAAGACTCATCAGTACCAGACCATCTTCCCAGCTCCTCAATCTATTTTTTGAGACAGGTCTCTCTTTGGGCTCTAAGCTTGATGATTCTGATGGGGTCCTGGCCCGTAAGCTCTTGAGACTCACCTACCCAGCAACAGGGTTATAAGTGAGTATCACCATGCTTACCTTCTGTGTGTGGATACTGGGGATCAAATTCAGTGGCCAAGGACTTCATCCACTGAGATCTCTTCTGGGCCTCACATACTTTGTCTGAGATGAGACTGAGCATATTCAGGGTGGAATAAGCATAGACTCATCCTCAGTTTTAATTCTCATGGTAGCCATCAGTGGCTGGGAATGGTGGAGCACAGTTTTAATCCTAGTACGTGGGGGAAGTGAATTCAAACTAGCCTATGTAGCAAGATTCAAGAAAAAGGAAAACAAACAAATAAATAGGTATGCAGATATTTGGAGGAGTAATAGAGACAAACACTTAAACACTTTAAGATTGAAATTTACAATAAAAAATCCAACCCCGTGATGATGATGATGATGATGGTGGTGATGATGATGATGATGGTGATGATGATATGAGGGGAGGAGGAGGAGGAGAAGGAGGAGGAGGAGGAAGAGGAGGAGGAAGAGGATGGTGATTATGATTATAATAACAATAACCAAAATAAAACAACAACTGCTACTGCTATTATTTTAAAATCTTGCTCCCGGGGCCAGTTTAGTTTAGTGGGTGAACGTGCTGCCACCACCAAATCTAAAGGCCTGAGTTCAATCCCCAGGACTCACCTGGTAGAGAGGACCAACTCCTGCAAGTGGTCCTTTGGCCTCCACATTCATATCATGACAAACATATACCCCCCAACACAAAACAGATAAATGATAAATAAATAAATGGTAAAATGTGTAATCTGTTCCCTGATAACTTTTGACTTCCTTCTTCCTGCCAGTATCTCCCCTGGCTTCTCTGTCAGATCCAACAGCACGGGTACTGATCTCTCTCTCACCGGGACACCTTGCACACTCATTAGCTCCTGATTCTTCTTACCTTCATTCGTTCATCCTCCTGCAGCATTCAGATGCTTTTTCCATATGAACACCCGATCTCACTTCTCTCCACAAATCCACATCTCTGGAATCCACACACCATTCTCAAAAATCCACCTTAGTTACTAAACGCTAGGAACTTGCTCATAGCCAGTCCCACTAAGTGTTGTGCTTTGCCACCTCCTTGGAAATACAGGGTGCACCCAAGTGTGATCCTGAGTCACCTGTTGCTCTGTTGATTAACTGTACGTCTATCATCTATAGATAATAAAGTTCAACTATCACTCCTTATACTGTACAAATCACATTCCGAATTTTCTTTTATTAAGGCATTGACCTTGAAGTTTTGATTGTTTTTCCTCCTGAGTGCTGGGATTATAAATTTGCACAGTCCTACTCAGTTTTGTGCTGTGCAGAGGATTAGTCCTAAGGTTTCGTGTTTCCTCTACCAACTGAGCTCCATCCGCAGACCCTGGTAGTCCCTGCTATGTCTACCCCAATCACTGTGGAGTTAACTTCTCTTGGGTTTGCAGTAACCAGTGCACCCTTTAGTTACAAAATGACTACATGATGATAGAACTGTTAATCAAAATAATAACAATAGTTTTTGTTAACTTTTAAACTCTAGAATCTTCTGTAGACTCTCTCAGAAATACCACAGTAAGTCTTTTGTAAAAATTGTCTCCATTTTATATATGGCTGTTTTAGGTTGGGTTAAATTATTTTACTTTCCCAAAGTCACCCAGGAAACAACCTTGGGGAACACAATCCCACAACTTTCCCAAAGCACTGAAATTACAGGCATTTTTCAAAAAGGCCCACCTCATTTTATTTCTTGGGACTCTATTGTACAGTATGAAACAGATTAGCCATGTATGTCTAATCAAATTAAAATTTGAGTAATAAAATAAGACCAAATTTGCAGTATGTGATAGGCACATTGCACTGTTAAATCATCATGTGGTGTTTGCACTTGTTGAGAGCAGACTGCAGTAGAGACCCATTGTCCTAGACTCTGCATTTTTATTTCATGTGTCCTCCATGGCCACATGGCCACCTCCAGGTTATCTAGCAAGGCTGGCTCCTGGCTCATCATAGGGAGAAGGAGAACAGCAGACAGCTAAGAATTTGAAAACATGGCCCCCTGAGAGCTGCTAAAAGATAAGCCATTTTCAAAAGGGGTTCTCATTACTTATTCTGTAGCATAAAAATGCTGGCCTGGAAAGATGGCTTAGTAGTTAAGTGTTCTGGCTGCTCTTCCAGAGGACTCAGGATCAGAGCCCAGCACCCACATCAGGTGGCTCACAACTGCCTGTGATCCCAGCCCCTATAGACCTGATACCTTCTTCTGACCTCTGCACCAGATATGCACATGTTTCATACACACACACACAGACACACACACACACAGAGACACACACAGACACACACACACACACACACACACACAAAGATGCAGGCAACACACACACATAAGTAAAAATAAATCTCAAAATATTTCTTCTAAAGAATAAAGCTGCAGTGGCAATGAGAAGCCAGATGTTCACCCAGGGAGAGGAGAGAGGAAGCTTGCTCTGCCTGGAGATCTCTCAGGAGCTCTAGCATTGCCTTCTGAGGAAAGCTGTTAGCACCCACTTCGATTATGTTCCTCTCTCTATCTGGATTTGTTCTTTTACATGGGAGCTCCACCTGAAGGGAAATGCTCTGTCCAAAACTCCCTCTTTGGGGGAACTCTAGCTGCCTGCCTCAATGGGGCTCTGGAAGATGCTGTAAGCACCTGGTTTGCTGATGTTTTCCCTGCTGCTTACCAAGTCCCCTTACTTTGCCATGTCAGCTCAATCAGTCTCCTCCAGTCATTTCTGCTAGATGTTTCAAGGATCCAGTTTGATGATAGTTTGCTCTTTACTACTTGATTTAAACCTATTTTTGCTTGCTTCGTGACTAGTAAACTCACTTATTAGAAATTGAAAGTGCAATTTTCATAGATAATTTTGCACACAGAACAGTCCATCAGCTAGACTGATGTATATAAAGCGTACACCAGGCACTGGAGAGCTACAATGGCTCACTCTGCTCACATCATCATAGTAAGAACCACTGAGCAGTGTCATGTTCAAAAGGGAGCTTGCTGAAGACAGAGATCTTGACTTCATACTGGAGAGCCCTATATTTATGACTTGCACTCAGTGGTGATCCAGGACCTCACCACACTGACTTGTTATTTGCATTGATTACAATTTAAATGTGGTTTTTCCGCAGCAGATGAGCAACTCAGTGTTAGACTCCCCAGTGCACCATGATGAACCTTACTTTGGTATGGGAGCTCTTCCTAAGAAAGATGGATGTTCTTCCTCTTCACCCTGAGGGTGCAGGGAAGAGTATTCCTGAGTTCCAGAAAGCACAATCTCAGTCCCTCCCTGAGAGCAACATGGTGCAGCATCCAAGGTGAGTCCTCAGTACAAAGGCCTTGACTTTTTGACTTCTTTAAGTCTGAAGTGCAATTGCCAAGCTTGTAATAGCCAACACATAGATTGGAAAAGAGCTCTTTCTCTGATAAATGTTTCGGCAATTGTAGTCTTCTAGCCATTCAGTTAGTCTGGTTTTCATCATGTGTTTTTGTTTTCAGGTTGCTTGTCCTGTGATGAAGACCAAAGCTCCGGTCTTGGCGAATGCTCCACAGGCACTCCACCACCTTTGAGTTGCATACCCCCTCCCCCCCGTTCTATTACATCCTTATGAGAAATGGAAATGTCAGTTTCCTAAGCATCAGTATCATTTCATTTATGAATCTTAGTAGCACACACTTGGGTTCACCAGTGTGAGCAATGCCTATTTCTCCAGCTTTGGCTTGGAAGCCTGGTACGGGAGCTCTGTCAACCCAGGTGACATGTTTACTTCTCTCAGGGACTCTATTTCAGGTATAACTCAAACGATACTGCTTCCCACCAGCAAGGACTATAGCAAAGCTAAAGTTAAAACAAGAACATGTATATTAATTCCTGGTACATTATGGAAAAGGAGCTAGGTTCCATGGTTAGTAAGAAGTATCACTGATTTTTCAATTCTATTTGCTTATGTATTTATTTATTTATTTAAGATTTTATTTTTATGTATGTGTATGGATCTTGTCTGGGTGTGTGGATGCCGAATGAGTGAAGGTGTCCTCAGAGGCCAGAAGAGGGAGCATGAGGCCCTGAGGCTGTAGTTACATGTGGTTGGGAAAATGCCTGCCATGGATGGAAGGAACCAAACTCCAACCCTCCCAAAGAGCAGGGGGTTCCTCACATTAACTCCATCTCTCCAGGTTCAAAGAATTTTTTTTTGTTTTAAACAGGGTCTTTCTATGTAGTCCTGACTGGCCTGGAATTCACTGTTTAGAACAGGCTGGACTTGAGTTCAGAAAGATCAGCCTGTTTTCTGAGTACCGGATTTAAAGACATGGGCCACCAATCCTTGCCAAATGATTGACCATTTTAGCCCATGTTCTGTCCCTTCATAGCATTAAACCTTCCCCAAGTCCTGATGAAGTCAATATTAATCTCCCAGGTTCCAAGAACAAGGGAGGCTCTGAGCAATTATGGTCATTATTCAAGGTCTTGGTGAAAGAGTAGCAAAGGCTTTTTTCTCCCTTATGTCTCAGGAGCCTCAGGACCGAAGCTTTCACAGTTCCTCCACACAGCAGCTCCCACTTAAAAGAACAGCTCAGAACTCAGGCCAGTCAGTGTGGCCCAGGGGCATGAGTAGATAGCAAAGATATAGCCAGACAGCAGCTTGGTTTGTGTGGAAAGTGCTAAGCTAGCTGGAGCTTCTGTGAGGCACATCCTTAACATAAGTGCAGAATCCACTGGGGAGGGTTAAATGGCAGGCCTTCCGGAGACAGGCTGAAAGCCATTAACAAAGAACATCCCATTCTGTGCTACTGAAGACATTTAGATGAGCACTTTGGAAAGGAACCAAGGAGGTAAATATAAGCGGGGAGACATTTTCTCTGGGCGACTCAGATCAGGTAATGAGGGAAAGCAAAGCGCAGTCATCCTTCCACTTCTGTGTTCTGTGGAAGCCTTCAAACAGTGCAGCACTGACAGCTGGGGAAAGAGTTTTGCCATTCCAGATGCCAGGAATTCACAATGCTACCCGTGGAACCCCTCCCCCACACCCACACGGTACAAAATAGAAATTATACACGTATACAATGCATTCTGATCTCACCCCTTTACTCCCTTTCCCCTCTTTTTCTTGTCAGCCCACACCCCACACTCACACACACTCACACACACTCACACACATACACACCCTCACACACACTCACACACTCACACATCTCTCCTCTGGACTTTTGTGTCTTGTTATGTGACACAGAGTTTTACCAGGGCCGTCTGTGCGGGCATGGCTATGAGGATATCTAGGAGAGTGTAGGGGATTGACCAGTGACTACACTGATAAAGACAAATGCCACAGCCCTCTCACTTGATGCCCTCTTCCGTGAAACTAAGCGTATCCTCCAGAAATGCAAGCTGTTCTATATGAAATTCAGAATGTCAGACATTTACAAATAGTATTTAATTATTCTTTCTTTAAGGCGTAATTGGTAAAGGGACAGCCAAACATTGGATGGAACTCAGGACTTTTCACGGTTGAAGGCCGATAAGAACTCCACAGGAAGACAAAGAGTCAACTAGTCTCATCCCTTGAGGGATCTCAGAGACTGAACTACCAACTAAAGAGCATACAGGGGCTGGACCTAGCCCCCCATCCCACCCACACAAATATAGTGATGTGCAGCTTAGTCTTAAGGTAAGTCCCCCAGCCACTAGAGTAGGGGCTGTCCCTAAAACTGTTGGCTATCTATGGGATCTGTTACCCTGGCTGGGCTGCCTTGTCTGACCTGGGAAGAGGATGTGCCTATCTCTGCAGAGACTTGATGTGCCAAAGTGGAGGGATACCCAGGGAGGGCCTCCACCCTCTCAGAGGAGAAGAGGTTAGGAGTTGGGGCTGGGCTGTGGGGAGATGAGGGGCAGCGACAGGAATGGAAAGTGAATAAATAAATTAATGGAAAAAATTGTTGTAAGAAGCTTGTCTGACAGGAGGGCTTGAGTTTGAATACAGGAGCTCATGTGAAAGGCCAGGCATGGAGATGTACAAGGGAAGGCCAATGTTAGGGGCAGGGTAGAGACAATGGGTCATTAGACCTCACCAGCTGACTTAGCCAATCTGTAGGCACTGAGTTCAGGTATGACCATTGTCAAAAGATGGTGGAAGGCAGCAGAGAGTGCATTACAGCCTGCACACATATACCTGTGTGCCCACAGATACACTATTCGTGTGCACGTATACTTATAACAATTTTAGTAAGGTAGAATTACATGGGGGAAAAATTGAACGTATAGCAAGCCCTTTGAGAAAGATAAAATCACACACGTGTCTTTTACCTGAAAGCATGCCTATTCATCTCCATGAGAAAGAAAATGGATGATGGTTGATGTTGACGAAGGCTGCTGTGTATTTTATTACTAATAAATGACACCAGGGGCCTTATTACAGAATATTTCTAAACACACAAAATTCTATAATGGTCCCCACAGGGGCTGGGCCCACAAACTGTGTACTCTGTCTGCTGTATACGCATGGCCACATGTTCCCACGGTAACTAAGGCAGCGATCGCTGGCATGCAGAAATCCCAAAGCCTGCTGACTTTATTTTTAGTGTGAACGGTTCGATTTCACATTTCATCAGCATTAAGCTTGCTTCTGCTGCCTAAAAAACAGTGCACGCCCATGCCTGCTCCACCAGATGTCTGCAGTTTATCATGCAAACATTACCTAGAAGCGATTATCATTATTAATAAACACAATCACCCCAAGTCAGGAGGGATATCGTTCAATGCCAGTTTGTGCTCAATTCCTTATGTTCCAGGGTAAAAAGGGAGAAGGGGGGAGGAAGAAAGGTCTGTCTGTGGGAAAATGAAGGCCGTGACAAAGAGTACAGCTCACAGCCTGCCGACGGGCTGTTGGTATGAGATTTCTATGTATTTTGACAACACTTTTTCTCTCCAAGAACACAGTATACAGGGTCAGTGTTTGCCAGGATGGGCCATGGCTTACTCTTCATCTGCTGGCTTCTCAGAATCCACCCCAGTCCATCTTCCAGGGCACAGCCAGCATGCCTTGGGGTTAGAAGTAGTACTCGGGCAGGGAACCAAGCGGCCTTCATCTTGATTTCTCCTTTTGGCTCTTTTGTCTTAGTATTTGGTCCTCAGCTGTCTGGCCACCCCCTGCCCTTTTGTTGGTCTACAACCGAAGCCACAGAGGAGGAATCTGGGGGGTCACTTTGGGTTTGCAGCACAGTTCACTTGGCTTGTATTGAGTTTATATAATAAAAAGAATTAGCTGTATCAGAAATCAGGAGGTTTCATATACAAACTTGGATTTTCAACAAAGAAAGAACAAAAGAAGAACAAGAGGAAGAGAGGGAGAGAGGGAAATGAGGAGAGGGGGAGGGGGAGAGGGGAGGAACTCTCTGCACCTCTGAACAGTATTCCCATTGCTCCTGACAGGCTGAATGGGCACATTTCCACCTTTTCCAGACCAGACAAGCAGATTCCTCTCAGTAGCTCACTGTTCCCTTAGATGCTATGCCAGGCTCATATCACATGCTCCCACATTTGGATCCTTGTTTAAATGCCTGATACACAATAATTCCCTTTCTCCCCTGGGGCAAACAGACCTGTTCTTTGAACCCCACTACAGTTACTGGCTGAATGGTAATCTCACATGTCTCCCTCTCCCTTTCCCTCTCCCCCTCCCACTTTCTGCCTTCCTGCCTTCCCTCTCTTAAGAAATTATTACACATTTCCTGAATTTCCAGGAGCTGGAAGAGATGCGAGGAAGCTCTCCTGGCTTCTTGTCTTCATGACATGGCAGAGGAGGTTACACACTAAGCAATGGGCAGTAGAACAGAGTGTTTCTCCACATCTCTGCGGCTCATCTACCACCATAACCCTGCATCCCTGGAACGTGGAAAATACTCAACATTTGTCTCACAACTGACCATTTGGCAAAAGGCAAAAACTCCCCTCATACCTTCAGAAACAAATTATCATATTATTCTTCTTCCTCACAGGAGTTTTGCTTCTCTGATATAACATTAACCAAGGAAACCCTTCCAGATGCATGGAGACTCTGTTCCTTCTACATCCCAGTGTCTGAGTATGAAGCATTTCTATAGAGGGGGTGCTGAGATGGTTTGTACTGATTTGGGGTAGGATCTGGAAACTCTTACAGTGGATTTTAAGAAAAGGAAGAGAAGGATAATGGGGGAGAGGAGATGCTAGTTTAATTAAATTCATTAACATAATCTTCCAAGAACCATGGGATAAAGGAACGGCACAAGAAAAGAATAGAAGACATTCAACACTGAGAAAAATAATAAATCCAAGGTTTCTATGTATTTGGTAAGGATATCTATCACATCTTTTTCCTCAAAAACTTGTATACTTTGAAACTATTTTAGACACTAGGAAAGTCTCTAAATCATTACAAAGAATCCTCAAGGGTCATCCATCCTCCTCCTCCTAAAGAATGTGTCTTAGTTGGAAACACAGCTCAGTAGTGGCGACCACTGACGATCACAGACAGGAACTAATCCACCCATGGCTTTTTTGAACTTTATCTATTTTCCTAATTAATGTTTCTTTCCTTTCCAGGCTCTGACTCAGCTCCTGAACTGCTTGCTGCTCTTTGTTGAATGAAGCCTATATCAAATCTTGAGTCTTACTTTGTCTTTTGCATTTCGTGCTTTTGAAGTTGGTTGACAAAACCCCCCTCCATTAGAATTAGTCTGTTATTACCTTGTGTGTAGATGGCCTGTTTTCATTTGGAGTAATGATGTCCCAGACATGATGTGGGCGGGCTTTTACCAGGATGTCACATCAGAGTGAAAAACATGTGTATGTCTTTCTTATTACTGGAGATGTTCAATTTGGTCTGGGTTATTCCAACCTAGAAGGGATATAGTTGAGGCCAGATATTTTTCCTAGTGTGTAGATGTGCTTGCTTGTGTGTGCATGGACAGATGTGGAAGTATATATGTGTGTGCCTGTGCACGTGTGTGTGTGTGTGTGTGTGTGTGTGTGTCTATGTAAACCAGAGGACAAACATACATGTCCTTCAAGTGTCATCCACCTTGGTTTTTGGGACAGGGTGTCTCACTGGCTAGGCAGACTGCCTAGAGATCCCCAAGGTTTTTCCTGCCTCTGCTTCCCTAGCACTGACATTACAAGTGCCCACCCCCAAACCTAACCTTTTTACATGGGTTCTGGGGATCAGACTCAGGTCTCCATACTTGTAAGACAAGCCCTTCTCTCCTGGATTGTCTTCTCAGACATCTCTACTTTCTTTTTTCTCTTTCAGGGACATGGTCTTTCTACCTCACTATGTAGCCCAGGCTTAACCAGAATTATCAAAACCTTCAGCCTCAGCCTCCTGAGTGTTAGGAGCTCACTGGACTTTGTCCTTTAACCCTGGCATCGATTCAATGCTACTACCCACAGTTTTACTTTACTATTTACATAATGTTGGGCATCTTCTGTAAAAACAGACAGTAAGGTGCAAGGCATTAATCTTCTCACAGGGAGGTTTCACATCCTTTAAAACAATCCATTTTGAGTCTATGATTGGACCTATTAGGATTAATAATCTTCTTTAAGCTTCAACTCAGCCAGCCACGGATCAAAGAAGGACAAATTTACAAGGTTTCTGTCTGGTCTTAGTCCTTTCTGTGTATAAGAGGTCACACTCCAGGGGCAGCATGGCAGGCAGAAAGTGGAGAGAGTTACCACATGCCTTGACATAGATATGAGTTTTTTATCAGCAAAATATAAATGATTCCATATTTTAAGTATACACAAATGACCAAGTTAGAACAAAATCATGTGGCACCTTGGATCTATGACATCTTATGACCTCTTAAACCTTCTTTGTATAATCCAAGACTATGGTCACATATAGGAAGGTCTTGTCTGGAGTGGAGCACATTCAGACCTCTCAAAATGTATTTTGGAAATCTTTTTATCACATCGCCCAATCATTCCAGTTTCTGAAGTCCTTGCAGATTTCAGGTAGAGTTTTGGAGCTGAGGATCAGAGCCTGTTAACCAAACACAGCTTCATCACACCAGATTTAATGCTCATAATTTTGCAGCTCAAAACTTTGACCAGGTATATAGAAAACGGTAGTGTTTCACATCCTACAGCCAAAGTTCCTGCTGGAGGTTTCTCCTCTCTCCCCTAGTCTGGAGAATCATAAATATTTTCTTTGACCATTTTCTAGGCTAAAATATTAAGCCAGACAAGCAACCCTCTGACATCAGTTTCAGTCAGGTGCCATTCATTTGGGTTCCTTTAATCTGTGCCTCACTGGTCCCTCCTAGCCCAGGCTCCCAGGGAATACATGTGCAATAGTTTAATTATGAGGTAATTTTATTGGCTGGACATCAACATGTAGAATGTCACTCAAAGAATATGACACTGTGGACATGGAGAGGGCTGGGCCAGGAAAGAGATTTATACACAAACAAGGATTTGCTTTCATCCCTAGCACCTATGGAAAAGGCCCATGTTGCCTCGTTACCTCAGCTCTTGGGTGGCAGAAACAGAAGGGCCTCTCGGCTGGCTGACCTAGCTGAACCCGTGAAGTCCAGGTTCAAAATATTCCTCAAAATATGAGGTGGGGAGCAATAGAGGAAATTACCCTATATTGCCCTCTGGCCTCCACACGCACAAGTTCTCACACACGTACACACACCGACACACACACACCGACACACACACACACACACACACACACACGAGAGAGAGAGAGAGAGAGAGAGAGAGAGAGAGAGAGAGAGAGAGAATGGGACACAGGGAGCATGACCAAGCAGGTGGGCATATTGTAGGAGCTCTAAAGCTCTATAACTTGATACTAGGCCCCAATTCCATTCCATTACAACTGGATAACCAGGGACAAGTTAGCTAGATAGGATTGTCAACTTGACGCAAACCAGAGTTACTTGGGACAAAGGAAACCTAGTTGAGGAATTACCTCCAGTTGATTGGCCTGTGGGAACATTTTCTTGATTGGTGATGGATGTGGGAGGGTCCATCCATTGTGGATGATGCAATGTATAACAAAGCAACCTAAAGAAGCCATAGAGTGAAAGACAGTATAGACAAAAACTAATGGAGCGTCTTATGACTCCATTTCTGATCTGTACAACACGGCTAATCCAGGAGCCCCCGTTTATAAGATAGGGGTTAAAATGGAATGGGTTGACATGGGCATCAGATGTACATAAAACCATCAGAGGAACCCTCAGTAAATATTTGGTGGTGTTGACTTCTTCTAGAAAAGCGATAACTCACCAGGGAAAAGAAACAAGATGGACCGACAGGCAAACAATGCGCTGATTGAGCTGAGGAAGAAAGCCTTCGTTTTACTTTATTTTTTTTTTTCTGAGTTGAAGGAAGAACAGAAAGATCCAGCACACACTTCCATCTCAGACCAAGCTGCCATCTCTCGTTTTCATCTTTCATGTCGAGAGAGCCTGCATCTCCAAAGA
This sequence comes from Rhynchomys soricoides, assembly GCA_019843965.1. NCBI lineage: Eukaryota > Metazoa > Chordata > Mammalia > Rodentia > Muridae > Rhynchomys > Rhynchomys soricoides. The sequence goes on along the minus strand of JADRCH010000128.1, from coordinate 519,773 downwards.
CAATTGCGAAGGGATTGTGTTTGACTGATCAATCAAAGGCAGCCTCCCCTTGCTTGTCTTCTGAGACTGTGAATTAAAACCTCCAGGCAGGATGCTAGGGAGGACTGCATGTCAAGGGGATGGGCAGTACTCAGTGTTGAGTAGGCTTTGATGGCAGGGAAGCCGCAGAGATAAAAGGGCTCCTCCCAGCAGAGTGAAATTAAAACAGGAAACATTTCAGAAAGGAGCCTTGGGCAGCAGAGGGGACAAATGCCACCAGGAACTAGCTCTTTCAGGGAAGAAGGGACTAACAGGACACAGCAAGTCAGGTCTCCCATCTAACCCTGCTGGGGTTGTCAGCTTCCCTGCCATTTGTTGCTGCTTTGCTTTAAGAACGCAGGAGGTGCCCAACGTCCCGAGCTTGGCATTCATAGCCTTTACCTGCCTTCCTTGTGTTCCAAGCCTGTACTTTTCCTTGTTTCATATGCAGATTCCCCCCCCCCCATGCTTGCCACATCCGTGGCCTCAACTCTCCCCATAGTGTAATGGGCTTTCAGTAGTTCTGTCTTTCTCCTCACCTGTCTGTCAGGGTTCTTCTGTCTATCCTTCAAAATCCAGAGCCAATATCACTGTTAGAAAGCCACCTGAAACTAGGCCTCTCTTGGATCTGTCTTTCTATCCCATGGATGTGCCAGATACCATACACATGCAACTGCAACCTGCAGTCTACCCTGTTCCCCAAACCTGGTCAGTAGCAAAAAAACCCAAGTCATCTGCTTTTGTTTCCATACCAGACGGAACCAGAGAATTTTAGAGTTGAAAATAACCTCAGGTTGCCATTAGTTAAGAGATTGCAAGCTTACAGTCCATGGAATACTACCTGCCCCCCTTCTCTGTGCCATGACAGGCACCATGACTCAATTAGTGTATTAGTTCAACCTGGCTTCTGATTCTCACCAACATAGTGTCCCACGAATCTATCTTGGTTAGGATTTCTCTGCTGTGGACACCATGACCAAGGCAACTCTTATAAGGACAACATTTAATTGGGTCTGGCTTATGGGTTCAGAGGTTCAGTCCATTATCATGAAGGCAGGAGCATGGCAGTGTCTGGACAGGCATGGTGCGGGAGGAGCTGAGAGTTCTACATCTTCTGAAGGCTGCTAGGAGAAGACTGTCTTCCAGACAGTTAGAATGAGGGTCTTAGAGCCCATAGCTACAGTGACACACCTACTCCAACAAGGCCACACCTCCTAATATACTACTTCCTGGGCTAAGCATATGCAAACCATCACAGAGTGACATTCATCACCAACAAACTTGAAACATTTTGGGGTATGAGGCATACACACACAGTGTGTAACACAAGGTTCCACAAGGACCATAGTGAAGCATGGGATCGAGTAGTAGCTTGTCTTGTGGTGATCTGGGACCACAGGAGGAGATGGGGATATGGCTCAGGTGTTGTGATCATTGACCATTCTTCCTGAGGACTTCATTGAAGTTCTAGCATCTACATTATGATGCAAACACCAATTCCAGTTCCAGGAGATCTAACATCTTCTTCTGGCCTCTGTGAGTTCAAGACATGCATGTTGCACACAGATAAACATGCAAACAACCACACCAGTAAAATAAAAAACAAGTACATCTTTTCAAAAAGTGATCATAAGACCTCACACATTAGACACAAGGGTGGTGGCATGTTCATTGATATTGGCTACAAATGAAAAGACAGTCACACACAAGCAAAACAAATAGACTAAAACAGGATAAAACAAAGCCAACCCAAACCTATTAGATTTTATATAGAGATAAGACCTGCCCACCATCCCTAGGGCTAATGCTATACCACTTCCATTATAGAAGATGAAAGCAAAATACAGGGTGGGGGGGAAATGTGTCTAAACTGAAGATCTGTCTCCAAAATTCCTTGGCTAGTACCATTGTGATGCACAGGCTGCCTCCTCAAACAGTGTGTAGACATAATAATGCATTTTATATGCATGATGTGGGTGTACCATTAAATTCCAAATGGGAAACACAAGTGCTGAGAGAGAACAACTTACTTGCGATTTATTTATTTTAGTTCGTTGCATTGAATATTAACACACGGAGTTAAAACCAGGAAGCCCTTGTCTAATTGGCCTAATTGAGCTCCTCAAAACTCAACTTACAGGTTTTCTGCAACTCTTTCTAGAGGGGGTGGAAAAAAACACAGTGTCTAGAATTTTATCAAACCTGTTAGCTTATGAGCTGAGTCGTCTAGTGTCGTTTTCACAGGAATAGGGCCTGACACAAGGCTGGCTTGAATAGAAATGGCAGAGAAAACACTGGTATTGCAGTCTGTCTTGGGCTTGCATGTTAGTAGTACAATGTATTTGCTGTGTGTGTCTGTGCCAGCATCTTAAACTCTCTGAGTTCTAGTTTCTCTATCTATGAAACCAGTGTAATAATTACCGCACACAGTAATTTAATGAGCCAATGTCTCCCAAATAACTGAGAGCCGTGCATTCTTAATAAATATTAGCTTCCTAGTCTAAATCCTGATGCATGGGCCTAAGAGCTATTTTCTCAACAGCAATGTTAGTCTCTTAAATTAAAATTATGTTTTTCTCCTGTTTAATTGCTGTGTAAACATTTTGGCTCTTGTTCCTAATTTATTCAGCATTTATTCAAAATGAACTTCCTATGTATGCCAGTGATGATATGATGTCTTTCTGGGAAAGCAGTATCCCAGCCGCCTCAAGCCTTGTGATTTCTTCATCACTGAAATGGGGAGATTGGAATAGATGTGGAGAAAATGTGCAGCATCTCCAGGCTTGGACCTTACGTGGTAACCATGGTCATTCACCAGGAGCTGTAACTTCTAACGTGGTGGAGCCCGTGAAGAAACAAAAGCCTTCACTGTTTAGGCACTTCTCAGAAGAGCCTTCCCAGTTATGACAAGCGACAGATGTTCTGCATCATATCCTGAAAAAATGAGGGCAAGACAGTGATGGTCTGTAGACTGTTAAACTCCCAAGAGTGTACTGCATGGCTTACATGTGATTCCTTAGCCTCTTACACTATATTGAAATTGCGGGCTGGATGGATTTTTACGGTTTTCTGTGTAGTGTTTGATGCACAACCACAGATATATAGATCTCAGCTAGAGATGTCAATAACACATCCCCCTCCACAACAAAATGATCTCTAGGTACTGGAGGATGGGAGAGATCCCAGGCAGAACTACTGGTTGAGATTTACAAGACCAGTGTCTACTAATGATTCATTGAAATACTGAGCAAACTAACCTACAGATTTCATAAAATGGTTTCATGTTCAGATGAAATTTCAGCTGTCTTAAGCTATCCTCGGCTCCCAGCGAAGTCATCGGTAAGAATGTGCTGTCTCATCCTTAGGGTGATACATCCAGGGAAACTAAAGCAAGAGTGGTTCAAAGCTATGATTTGGTTTTTATTTAGTTATTTTTGTCTATGTCATGAGACAGAGTCTCTAGACTAGGGTAGACTCAATTTCCCCGTGTAGCTGAGGATAACCTTGATCTTCTGTTCTTCCTATGTCTTCCTCCTGGGTGTTAGGATTTCTACTATGGTCCTACACACCTAGTTTTATGCAGTTCTGAGCTTCTAATGCAGGCCTGCCTGCATGCTAGACAGACAATCTATCAACTGTGCTACATCTCCAGCCCTTAGACCATATTTTCAAAGAAATTTAAACCCTCTTGCCGCACATGCAGCTTCCTGTGTCTGCATCAGTCAAATCCTCCCATTACATGGGTGTCCATGGGCTGTTACTTCGGAGAGAAGCCAAAGCCCATTCTTTGAATACAATCAGTATGCTAACTGTCATTACTGGAAAGGAAACAACAAACACGACCAACCATCAAACAGTTTCAGAATCAAATAATTTTGAAAGCACATGTAAAATGAACTGAAACTTGATTCTTCCCTAGAGAATTCCTCAGCACCTTTAATTGAGTCGTGTGTTTGTAACTCCTAAGGAGGGCAGGGAATCATCCATGTTTTCCCCCCAACTTCTTTGATCCTGCCGCATGTTTGCTGTGGCAACTTCCATCTCAGGTTATCACGTGGTGAAGCATGGGGTTGTCCAGGAAGCAGGAGCGATCCTGGTCACTGGCTCTAGCTTGGGGTCACAGCTGCCTGGGACTTCAATGTAGAACCTAGATTGTGTACTCTGCCAACTCTAGACACATAGCTAAGCACCATCTATCCTCTTGGTGGCACAGAATGATAAAACTGAGAGCCATCTGAAGATGATGAGATGGGGGTTGAGGGAAATGTGGAGACAGCACGTCCTTTGAAGTGAAACAGACCCTGGCTGATGCTCTGATCTTGACGCGGAAACTCTAACCCTCAGTTCTTCATCTGTGAAATGAAGATAAGGATATCTTCCTCAGAGGGGCAAGAGAGCCATGAACACAGTGCACACGAACTGCTTAGCACAATCACTGATGCAAAAAGGGCTAGATAAAGGCAGACTATTCCCATCATCATCCTTGCTACGGGTGCTGCGTTGGAATCTCTTACAGAAAAGAGTTTTCTTATCTAATTTGCCTAGTAATCAATCAAAAATCCGAAGGGACTGTCGAGTAAAATGTTAAATAAATCCTGAGGAATAACGATGAAACATTTATAATATATGCTCTGCACTAAAACATCTTTACAACTCTCGGAGGGATTAGTCTTTTTAATGTGATATGTGAGGAAATGCTACAGGGGGGATAATATTGATCTGAAGGCCCTTCGGCAGTGACTTTTAAATATGGGTCTTCCACGACAGGGCTGCTGTTGGAAGTCACTGCTGCAGCAGGGAAGGAAACGGAGCTGGGAATGAGCCTGGGGCAACATCCCAGGTTGTTATCAGTTGTAATTTCATTACCCTAAACACTTTGAGACCTGCCTGGACACACAAAGCTACACTCCCGACAGAGTTGGAGAGTGTTAATCACATGTTGGAGAAGTATAGGCATCATTGGTGGAGGTGCAGGAGGCTCACCTTCCCTAAAGACATTCGCCCTATTTGGAAGGTTTGACAAGTGGAAATTCAACAAGTCACACCAGGAGTCCCTTCTCCTTGCAAGCACAAAGTAGATCTCACCAACACACTTGCATATTGAGTTTCATAGGTGATATATAGAGTACAGAACCTAAAAAAGAAACGAATGTTGGTTCTTTGAGCATTTCTTATGGTGGGACGGATAGTTTTTAATCATCAACTTGACATGAGCTAGAATCACCAGGGAAAAACGTCTCCATGAGGAAGAGTGTAAGTCTGGTTAGCCTGTGAGCTTGCCTGTAACGAAGTTTTCTAATTGGGTTTGTTGAAATGGGAAGACCCAACCCATTGTGGGCAGAACCATTCTTTGGGTTTGAGGCGAAACTGTTTAAAAAAAAAAAAAAAAAAAAAAGGAAAAAAGCCCTAAGCATTGAACATGCGTGCTCTCTGCTCTTGATGGTGGATGTGATGTGAGGGACTACCCTGACTTACAAATGTGGATTGGAACCTGCAATTGTGAACTAAAATAAACCATTTCTTCCCTAAGTTGCTTTTTGTTGGAGTGTTTTATCAGAGCAACAGAAATGAAACTAGAACTTACAGTTTCACGGTTGGTGCCTATGGAGCAGGCAGTGCTCACCAACGGAGAGGTCATGGGATTTTGCCTCTATTTCAGGAGGGAGAATTTCAGCCTAAATTAACCATGGCAAGAAGGGTAGGCGCATGTTGAGAAATCCAACATAGAATTTCTTAAGGTTCCACAGATCCAGGGCATTACAGCTAGTATATCGATTATGTTTCAGCTAGATATGGGTAGCCTATGCCTGTTATCCCAGCTCCTAAAAGGCTAAAGAGGGAGTTTCATGAATTTTGGGATAGCCTAGGCTACACAGGAGACCATGTTGAACAGAGATTCTAGTCTACCTCATTAGGTATATTACTACATTTGACACACAGATTAGCTGATCTGCACCTTGCCATATCTGATAATTCTTTTTAAATATTTTAAATTTAAAAATGTCCATTGTTTTCTTCTTTCCATTTTGTCCCTTTCATGCATCCACCCCTATTTGTCAAATTTGTGGCTTTTATTCTGTTAATTGTTCTCTCTTTCTCTCTCTCATGCACACACACACACACACACACACACACACACACTTTTAAATAAATAAATACAAATTGTTCAGTCTATACAATTTTCCTTGCATGTATATATCAAAGCCTAGGTGTTGAGCCAATATGGGGACTCTTCCCTGGGAATCACCATCTCTCCCATATCAGTATTCTTATGGCTGGGGCCCCATGAAATCTCTCTCTTTTGTGTTAACATGTCTATGGTATCATCCTTGTTCAGGTCTTGTTTAAGTAGCTGTGTGGATGATAGTAGCTTCCCTGACATTTTTAAGAAGCGAAACCTCACAGCAAACATCCTGCTCCTCTGACTTTTGCAGTCTTTCTGCCTGCTCTTCCACTATGATCCCTGAACCTTAGGTGCAGGACTTGTGTTGTAGAGGTATCGGTTGTTGCTGAGCACCACAAGGTAACTTGTTCTCACAAGCTTGATTGATTGTGGATTTCTGTAATTGGAGGAAAAGGAAAGATGTAATATTGTCTCTTATAGATAAGTGGTGTAAGGCAAAGAAAATGCAGCCCATTCCCAGGTTTGGGCATGAGAGTTAAATGAAGTAGTAAAATATGGAAGGAGAAGATGCCTACTTCTACCTCTGTGCTTCTCCTAAGCAGAGATCCATATGGGTGTGATGTATCAAAAAACAAACAAACAGAAAGTGTGTGCTTAGTAAGCAAAAGTGAACAGAGGACCACTTCCTGTCTTTTCTGTACATTATCTTTAATACTGGAAAACTTGTTTACTTTTTGTATTTAAGGAAAATAAACCTCAGGGCAATCAAATATCCAAACTTCTCTAGATGCTAATTCAAAAATGGTCTGTCAAAGTACTCTTAAATACACAAGATCTATACAAAGAGAAATCTACTTATTTTTATGAGTATTTCATTATGATATAAAGGGTTCAGGAGAAGAATTGGGAAGAAAATTCCTGGATAATTATTTTCTTTATTGTAAATCTGTTGAATCTTAGATCTAAATCCAGCTAATTGTATCTCAATACATAGTGACCTCTCAATGGTACTCTTCACCATCCTTGGATCTGGCTATAATGAAGTATCTGAGATGTTCTATCAAAGATGGTTTGATTTTATTGGCAGAAATAGACCATTCTTTATTTAATCAGAAAGAGGATTTATGGAGGGCCTGTTTGATCCTTCATGAAACCTTCAGAAACCCTAGAGAGGTAGATGTGTTATGTGTGGTGGGGACCAGCTGTGGTTCCTCATCCTCTGTTTCCTCCATCAGGGTGTGGACACCAGGCTGGAAGGATGATGTAGAACTGGGAATGGATGGATTCTGCAGAGTGAGAGTGGTCAGTGTGGGGTGGGAGAAGTAGGAAGGCCTTCTCTGAGGATTTTAGTGTTACAGCTCTTTTAGAGGACTCTCAGTGAAACATCTCTCTTAAATGATATTTACTGAAACAGTTGGTGTGCATACACTTTATTCGTGGTGACCAAGAGCCACATATGAACCTTGTAGAATGGAAAGGAGTTTCAGGGTGAATATACTCATTGGCTGGAGTTAAAGTTCTGTGAGTGAGCCATTTGTATGGAGAGGCATTCCAACAGTCCCAAGTAATCACTGAGCAGGTTCTTAAGGGGTAAGAAGGATGTTAAACTTGCAAGTTTGTCAAGGACTATGTGACATTCCTCAGGTAGAAGACTGGAGTTGGGCTCCCTAGATAAGGCAAAGAAGAGGAAACTCTGCTGGAAAAGGCTGTCCTCCATTTTGCACTGAGCTCAGAGGAGCTGTCCAATTATGGTAGGCTACAACCTTAGTACCAACCTTAGTACATCCTTAGGTGCAACAGGCAGGCTTAAAAGAAAAGCAGGAAATATTAAGACACATAGTACATGCATCATGGAAGGCTATGGCCAAGATCTAGGTTAGTGACATTACTGACCTAGATTGATGATAGTACTGACATTAAACACCACCGACACCTGCTAATCCTGCACCATGCTGGTTCTCCCTGAAAGGGCCCAGTGACTTGCTATGCTTTCAGAACTAGGTACTAACAGTGATAACAGGCTCCCTGGGTATGGAGACAGTAAGCTTCTTACTCTCTGGTTCCCAGCTCTGTACAAGAAAAATCTGATTGGCTGTATCTAGGTTTTAAGCCACTTTGCTGAGGGATCTATACTAGAATGCTTTGCTTCCAAAGAAAATCTTATGATATCTAGAATGTTGGTTGTCATAGCAGGAGAAATCATCCATAGAATTCATCAGTACTTCTCAACACCTTAAATGCATAAAATGACCTGCTAGAAACAATAACTATAATGTCCAAAATGTCAACAGGCTAAAGGCCAAGGAACTCTGCCTTGACTCCTGAGAGTTGTGTTAAACTATTGGGAGCTTCAGTTCTGGAGCAAGCCCTGGTCCCCAGTAGAACCTATGGAAGGAAGCATTCCATAAACAGCAGGAGAATCTGAAGTAAGAAAGCAACCCCTCTCCACCTGAACAGATGCAGCTAAGCCATCCTTTTTAGACTTCCAGAATCACCCTAGCTTACATCTTTTGTCTATTTGCTCCAATCCTATCTCAGCCCTTCTGCAAAGTCTTCATTATGAGTCTTAACAGCCATCTTAGTTTTTATTGCTATGATAAAACATGACCAAAAGCAACTTAGGGAAGAAAGAATTTATTTCACCTCATAACTCTCAGGTCACACTGAAGGAAGTCAGGAGACCAACTCAAAGCAGGAACCTGGAGATAGAAACTGATTCAGAGGTCATGGAGGATGCAGATCACTGGCTTGCTTCCACTCACTTGCTCATCTGCTTTCTCATACAACCCAGGACTACCTGCCTTGAGGTAGCAAAAGCTACAGTGGGCTGGGTCCTCCAAAATTAATAATTGATCAAGAAAATGCCCAATAGACCTGCTTACAGGCAAATTTGGATAAATGGATGTTTTTAATTGAGCATGCTTTTCCAGATAATTCTTAGCTTGTGTCCAGTTGACAAAAGGCCAACCAGAACACCAGCTATCTGCTGCTCAACATGGTACCTATGTATTTTAGCTTGACCGAGATGCCTGTCTCTTCAAGCTGCTCTCCAGCCCTTCTTCCCTGAGACTGTTTAAGAAAAGCCAAGGCCACCATGGAAATCACTATGGACATTCCTCAAACACTGACCATATATCTATGGTGTGACCCAGCTATACAACTTCATGGTATTTACCCAAAAGACTCCAAGTCAACATATCGCAGAGATAGTTATATATTACAAAGTCAAAATTGAAGCACCAACCTGTGTGTCCAACAGAAGAGAAATGAATAAGAAAAGTACAAATTCTATACATGCTATAAAGATTCAGTGATAAAGATGATTAAAACTATGTCATTTGCAGGATACGACTGGAAATAATCATACTAAATACATTAGTGTTAAGAAGGCAATTATTATGCTTTCTCTCATGGTGGTTCCTAGATATTATAGGGTGTGAAACTATGCATGTCATGATGACACGAGAGTGAATGTGAGACTGCCTGGAAAGCAGACAAGAGTAATGGGGGGGGGAAGTAGTGGGGAATGGAGTACGTGTGCATGTGTGGGAGTGTGCCTAAAGATGAAGATGACAATATTACACTGTACGTATGGTGATGGGTTTCTTCCCCATTGTTGATTATTTTTCCAAAAGAAAGCAAAGTCCAGATACCGTTTACCTTCTTTTGTGGATTCTGCCACAAGTTTGCCAAATTCACAAGAAGAGAATAGCTCAGTGATGCTGCATAGAATGTCTTAGAGCACAGCTCAGTGATGCTGCATAGGACATCAATTACAACATAGATCAGTGATGCTTCATAGATTGTCTCCCAGAGAATAGCTCATTGCTACTGCATATGATGTCTTGAATCATAGTTAGCCATGTTGTGGTGTACATTTCTAATCATAGTACATGGGCGAAGTGGTGGTAGAAAGATTGGGAGTTCATGGTCAGTGAGCTGTATAAGGAGTTTGGCCACAGCTGAGGCTACATAAAATCTTGTTTCCAAATACCAAGGGTAAAAAAATGAAACACAGAGTGTTCTTGATTTGTAACCTGTAAAAGACCATGCAGTACAACTATATCTGACCCCTAATCATCTTTAAATGAAACTACAGTTCAGACAGCCTGGAACCCCAGACAATCGGGCATTTCTCAGCTCAGCGAGCCTCTTGATGTCATCTCAAAATTGCAGCTGACACTTTAATATTTAAACAGAACAGAGGAGATGTGGATTATTTATTTTCTTTTACTTTAATTTTACTTCTCACTAGCTTCCCTTTTTTTCAAACTTTAAAATAACAAAACTCTCCATTCTAACAGAAGCTTCTGCTTGAAGTGGCAGGTTATGAATGTTAACCTGACAGTTACAATCCACAAAAGCTTTTTTCAATGCCATTGTCCCCATTCCTGCTTCCATCCTTCTAAGAAATTACACTGAAAATATTTTTTGCTCTGGGCAAAACTCATCATATAGAATTTGACTATGATCTATATATTTACGGCAGAAAATTAATCTTCAATGCTTCAAACTTCTTATGCCTCGTAATTTTATCAAAAATGTCCAAACGCATCATAATGGAGCTGCCAGACACATGAATAATATCCCACTTTTTTCTCAATTCAAAAAAAAATAGTCACACACTCAGGATGCCTTTCAGAGGCATTGCCTGGTTATGCTGTTTTATGCGCCACTTGGTGACTATAGAAGAATCTGATGGAACTGTAACATGTGGAAGGAACTACACAGTTGCCTGTTAAAGATCAATCATGGATAGTTCTAGGTCTATAGTGCTGTTCTTTTGTCCATAGCAACTATAAACCTGCTTACCAGTTCTAAATATCTAAATTTATATAAATTTGAAATAAAAGAGAGCTGACTTATATCACAAGTGACAAATCTAAACTTATGCATAAATGAAGGAAAAGTATATACATATTTGGATTGATGCCAGTAAATGCTTTGGGGTATCAATGGGTTAGGCTCATATACTTTGTCCAAAACAAAGTATTCATTTCTCTCCATTCTTCAAATGAGCTATGATTTTTAGTTTTAAATGTCAACTTGCCACAACTCAGAATCACCTGGGAAGAGAGTCACAATTGAGTTATTGTCTTCATCAGGTTGGTCTCTGGGCAAGTCTGTGAGGGATTGTCTTGACTGTTGATTGATGTAGCAAGAATCAGCCCACTGTTCTCCAACTCCTCCATCTGGTGCCTCACACTCAGCCCAATGGCTGTTGTGAAGTGACTCTTGGGTATTCCGAGCTTTTGGGCTAATAACCACTCATCAGTGAATACATATGTACATGTTTATTCTTTTGTGACTGTGTTACCCCCCCTCAGGATGATATTTTCAAGTTTCATCCATTTGCCTGCGAATATCATGAAGTCATTGTTTTTGATAGCCGAATAGTATTCCATTGTGTAAACGTACCACATTTTCTGTATCCATTCCTCTGTTGAGGGACATCTGGGTTGTTTCCAGTTTCTGGCTATTATACATATGGCTGCCATGAACATAGTGGAGCATGTGTCCTTATTATATGTTGGAGCATTTTTTGGGTATATGCCCAGGAGTGGAATAGCTGGGTCCTCAGGTAGTATTATGTTCATTTTTCTGAGGGTCCACCATACTGATTTCCAGAGAGGTTGTATCAACTTGCATTCCCACCAGCAATGGAGGATTGTTCCTCTTTCTCCACATCCTCACAGTTCCATAGAGGGAGTAACAGTGTCAACTGGCCTGACCTCCTGATGCTCCCGGAGATTGGATCACCAACCAAAGAATACACATGGAGGGACCCATGGTGCTGACCACATATGTGGCAGAGAAGGGTCTTGTTAGCCATCAGGGGGAGGAGAGGCCCTTGGGCCTGAGGGTGTTAGATGCCCCAGTATAGGGGAATGCCAAAGAGGGAAGACGAGAGCAGGTGGGTGGGTAATGTTTAGTGGCATTTAATGAGAATACTAATTGTGTTTTATTGTGTTGTGTTGTATTGTGCTTTATTTCTTGGTCTTGAGATTGAATCTAGGAGCTTACACATGCTGTGCAATCACTCTCTCACTGAGCTACATTGCTCAGCTCTTGGATAAACTTACAAGACATGCATATTTTCCATTACTTTGTGCCTAGTAACCACTGATTTGGCAAAATATTATACTGAATTTTGTGCTTCATCTCTTTTTACAAATGCTTACACTCCTGTGAAAAGTAGCTAGCTCTATACACAGACTTCTGCACATTATTGTTTGAGAGAGAGTTTGCAGTTCCCCTACAGATAGAAAAACTTGCTGGAACAACTCACATATCTGCTGCACACCCTCTGGTATCTGTGGCTCTTAGGTTGTGAACAAGCAGCAACAGCTGTTGCTTGTTTGTTTTTCTCCACAGCCATTTGTTTGTGAATACACCCACCCCCTGTGATAATGATGTACCTATCAATCAAGGAGTCTGTCTCTACTATCTGAAGTTGGGTATATCAACCAGAATGGCCAAAGTATCCTTAGGAAATTGCCACAGATGCTGAAATGAAAGTGTTCTTACTTGCTTTCCTACTTGCTTGATTTCCTTCAGTAGGATAGATTGAACCCAGCGTATGCCTGGCAAGCTTTTTGTTACTGAGCTAAATCTCCAAGTCATTTTATAATTGTAATTTTGAGAGAGTCTTATTAACTTTCCTAGGCTGAACTTAAACTCATTCTGTATTTTGTAAACTTGCAATCCTCCTGGCTCAGCCTCCTCAGTGACTGGGGTTACAGATCTGCACCAACAGGCTTGGCTGGAAACATGCTTTATTAAGCTCCTTAGGACCAGACCCTCTATATATCATGGAAGCCTGCAATAATAGGGTCATCTCTCACCATGCCTAGGGTGAGCCAGTTTGGAGACATAACCAAATGTCAGAGTTGGAAAGATGTGGATAAAGCCTAGAGAACTTATGTGAGCTGTGGATTCAGTTGGGCTGAAGGCCAATTAGCTTCCAGATCTCCAAGGTGGGTATGCTAGGGAGTTCTCTTCTTCTCAACACTTTAAACTGATTAAAATAGGTTTTCTTCCACATAAAACTGGAAGCAAGCTGACCAGTACTGCAATTTTTGCTAGTCAAAACATCGACAGATTGGTGACCACGACAAGAGAATACAGATTACTCAAGGATATCTTTACTACAGTGACAGTTAATATTAAAAATCTGTGAATATACACAGAACCAATTATTACATGGAAGCTAGTTATTGCATGAATCACCCAGGGAGTCAATTACCACACAAAGGACCAATGATCACATAGAGTACAGTACTACACTGGTAATAAATTGTCACAGAAAATCATGACTATACATTTATTCCACAGGAAGTCAATTATTACCCAGAGTCTATCATTACCAAGTCTCACAGGAGTTAATTATCAGAATCAAGTGTTACACAGAGTCCATTATAATACTGAGACTCAATTATTACATGGTTCCCTTTATTAAACAGAATCAATTGCTACACAGCTATTCTGCTAAAAGTTGGTTGTTAGTCAGAGAGTTAATTATGATTCTCCTATTCAATTGTTCCTAGAACCAGTTAAGAAACAGTCTATCCCAGCGATATATGATAACGTATACTCATGGTGCTTTTGAAAACCCTTATTTTTTATCTAGCTGAACTATGCATGAGTTACCTTTATGTTGCTATGATAAAATATGTCAAACAGATAGCAAATTAGGGAGAAAGGGTTTGTTTTGGCTTACAGTTCCAGAAGATAGAGTCCATGGTGGTGGGGAAGAAAAATGTGCCAACGGGCAGGAAAGACTTGGTGATAGGAGGAGGAAGCCGGCTAATCCCATTTTATTCACACACAGGAAGTAGAGAAAAAAGAACAGGAAGTAGAGCAAGGCTATAAAACTTCAAAGCTAGCCCCAGTGACATACTTCCTTCAGCAAGGAGTCAACTTCTAAAGGTTCTATAACATTTCCCAAACAGCATTAGCAACTAAGGACCAAGTGCTATTTGATCCCACTGAGGACATTTCCCATTTGAACTACCACAGATCACCAGGTCACAGTGCCCCTAAAATTGGTAATTTCTGATAGTACTCTTGATAGCACTAAGAGAAAAAAAGATCTGCAGTGCTTTGAGAGAAATAGATGTGCAGAGACAAGATGTAGAGATTGTTTTTGAAAATGAAATTACAGTCCAAAGGTCTACTGGAAGAGAAGCAGGAAACAGAACTTCATTGATACATAGAATATCCTTAACCAGGTAAGTATAGATTTGTGGAATGAAGTTATTGCATATCCCATGAATATTCACATGCATACATGCATGTAGGCACACAAAATCAAATGTATAAAATATAATCATGATCAGATATTACTGTGTGCTTATGTGCAAATCACTTTACAAAGATACCCCGGGGTAGTGTCCTTGCTACTTGTCCATATTCTAGGAAACAGTATATGCAGCCATATTGGAAGTTCTTTATGATCCTTGCTAACCAGACAGTCATCATTAGTTGTATGTGGCTTCCTGTCCACAGGAAGGAAGCCACATACAACTAAGTCCCTGTATTGTTACTAGAGGACCTCAGGACTGAACTTCTTATTTTAGTAAACTCTGATAACTTTCAGCTCAAGTAGTGGTTTCTATCCCCCACATGCCAGGTCTCAAGTCTTTAACCAAGGTGTCTAGGTAGAACTTCTATTGCTGTGATAAATCACCATGACCAAAAGCAACTTGGGGAAAAGATGTTTATTTCATCTTACAGCTTACAGTCCATCATCCAGGGAAGTTAGGGCAGCAACTCAAAGCAGAGATCTGGAAGCAAGAATTGAAGCAGAGGGCACAGAGGAATGCTGCTCCCTGGATTGCTTGATTTGGCTTTCTTACTCTACTTCCTTATACATCTTAGGAATGATAACATTCACAATGGTCTGGCACCACCTAAATTAATCATTAATTAAGAAAGAGGTCCATAGATTTGCCTCCAGGTCAACCCTTGGGGAGGAATTTTCTTTTAGGATTGCCATATGAGGGCTGGGGCAGATGGTATGCATGAATATTCTTGAGAAGGGGAAGTAAAGTAGATTTTGTAAGTAGTGGGGATGGAAACAGGAGGTATCAAGTGGGGTTAAGGAACGGGGATGGAGGGAAAATACTGGAAGAGAAAAGTGAAACTGGGAGCACTAGAAAGGTGGTGTAGAAACCTAGTGCAGTGGGAACCCCCGAAACCTATGAGTTTGACCCTAGCCAATATTCCTAGTAAGGGAAAATATGGAGTTGGAACCGGCTTCTTCTATAACCAGGCAAGACTTCCAGTGGTAAGACTGGAACACCAACCCAGCCACAAAAATCTTCACCCTACAATCTGTCCTGCCTCCAAGATGTGCTGGGATAATGGGGACACAGAACTTGTGAGAATAGCCATCCAATGACTCATGCAACTGGATGCCCACTCCACAAGAGGAGGTTCACACATGACACTGCCTGGATAAACAGGAACCAGAGTCTAGATATCCCAGAGAACCAGGATAGAAACAAACAGCCAAAGGGGGAAAAAAAACCTCAACGAAATGATAACTAATGATATTCTGCTACATTCATAGATCAGTGCCTAGCCCAACTGTCATCAGAGAGGTATCAACCAGCAACTGACAGGAACAGATACAGTGACCCACAACCAAGCACTAGGCAGAGACAGGGGTATCCCAAAGAAGAGGGGGAGGACTGCAGAAGTAAGAGGGATGAAGGAGGCCATAAGAATTCAGCCCACAACCCACAGAATCAACAAAGAAAGGCTCATAAGGATCAAAAAGACTAAAGCAACAATCATGGATCCCATATGGATCTGAGATAGGTCCTCTAGACAGACACTATGGTTGTGTAGTTGGATATTCTTGTGGGACTCCTAACAGTGGAAGTTGCCAGGGCTGTCTCTGACTCTTTGACCTGCTCTTGGGACCCACTTCCTCCTACTGGATTGCCTTGTCCAGCCTTTTATGGGGTTCTGTGCCTAGTTTTATCTTGTTATGCTGTATTGGGTTGCTATCCCTGGGAGGCCTGCTCTTTTTGAAGGGAAACAGAGGAGGAAGGAATTTGTGGAGAGGGGAGCTGAGGGGAGAGGACCAGGAAGAGTGGAAGGAGGAGAAACTGCAGTCAGGATATAATGTATATGAGAAGAATTAAAGGTAAAGAAGATTCTTCCCATATGACTCTACTCTGGGTCAAGTTGGCATAAAACGTAACCATCATGCAAGGTTCAGAATCACAAGGTGGGGCTGGCAAGATCACTGCTTAGGTAAAGCTGACTTCACTTTGATTCCTGGGATTCCCATGGTAGAAGGCAAGAACCATGTTCTAAAAGTTGTCCTCTGACCTCCAAATGAGAGGCCTTGAACACAACTGTAAGCATAAGGTTTGCATTTACTTCAGATAAATGCAATTTAAACAAAACCAACCAAGCAAGCAAGCAAACAAAACACCTCACCTAACTTACTCTAATAAGCTGCTTAGTTTCTTTGTGCGTCCGTTTCCCTCTCCATAAGACAGGGCTCACAAATTGTTCCTGTCTTGCATACCCATGTCTCTCACATATGGAGACATAGAGACCGACAGTTCTCATCTGTGTTTGATTCCAGTTTGCTTACTTTTTTAAGGTTACCAGACATGTAACCATGAACTTCTTGTCTTTAAATGAGGAAAATGATACCTCACCAACATGAAAGGGAAAAGTTGCTGACCAGAGCAGGCCTCTTCTAGAAATTTTAGTGAAAACTGTTCCTCGGTTTCTCATGGTTTCTGTAGGTGTGCCACCATGAGGTGCATTCCGTGGTTTACAGACACATCATCAGACATCATCCCCGTCTCAGACTGCCTTGCTGTCTTTTATTCCTGGTGTCTCTTGCCGGTCCAGATTGTACCAAACAGTACATGTACGGAAACAGAGCCTAGCTGATTTCTCCTGCATCTCCTTTCTCAACCTTCTCTTCATATAGACTCAAGTCATTGAGCACACACTTGCCCTTGAATTTCGTAAACTGACTTCATTTGCATATTTCATAGGATCATATTTCATGGCAGCCCTCTTCCAAATAAAGTTGGTTTCAAACATTTCAATGATAATGACTTAGATTAGGACTAGGTTTTGCCATCTTGCCTTCACTTCTTTTGTAATCTTTTTCATAAGAAAATTACATTCTCTTGGTTTTATCCCACCTTTTATTTAGTACACAAAAGTATTGGATTTAATTGTGTCACCTCTATACTTGTCAACTTCTACTTCTTAGTCGCAGACCATTGTCCCTCCCCTCCCACTTATCCCCTGAGAAGTAGTTGCCTTTCACATACATCAATATATATCAATAGATCAATACATATCAATACATATCAATACATATCAATACATATCAATACATATCAATATATATCAATAGATCAATACATATCAATACATATCAATATATCTATATATCAATAGATCAATACATATCAATACATATCAATATATATCAATATATATCAATAGATCAATACATATCAATACATATCAATACATATCAATATATCTATATATCAATAGATCAATACATATCAATACATATCAATATATCAATAGATCAATACATATCAATACATATCAATATATATCAATATATATCTATATATATCAACATATATGTATAAATATATATATACATATATATATGTATATATATCTGTGTGTGTGTATGTAATTTACACACAAGAAACAACATACGATTTTGGCCCTTCTTTAAAAGTATTATATCATACGTTTTCCCTTTGTAAACAACAACTCTCCACACTCCCTTTTTTCCTGCAGAGACCTGAGGGGCCCAGTTCTCCTTGTGTACATGTAAATCTCCCGTCATCATTGCCTGGATGAGAAGATGATATGGTAAATCTTAATGCACCTGCAGGCTCTGAGACCAAGGCCTCATTTTAAACAGCAGATGGCATTAACCTGCATTCCCAGGAGTGCATTAGGGTTTTCAAAATACAGGCAATTTCTCCGTGTATTGCATGCATACAAATGGGACTCAATTTATTGCAAATAGTGTTTCTGAGCACAATGGCCACAACATAATTAAGAAATGTATTCAACCCATTACTAATTTAACACTGTTCAGCATTCTTATAAGAAAAAGAAAGACCAAAAATCCCCTCTGTTGTCCCACACAGTGTAGCCATTAGATTTATGCATTGTAAATACAAATATATTTTATTCATAGTGTATTCTTGCAACTTTAATTATGCAATAAGTATTTATTTGGAATTCATTCTCCTCACCCCTCCCCCATTTGATAGCCATCATTAATTCATGGGAAACTGATTAAGCTTCTTGTAAGGCTCCAGCAAACACCTTGGAAAACAAACTCAATTTGTAAGGACAAAGTTGTTATCCTGATTATTTCAAATAAAATAAAACAGAAAATACCTCTGGACTGGTTACTTTCAAAGCTGATGCTTAGCAAAAGAATGAACAAGTATTAGCTCAATGATTTTTGTGGTATTAAATTCTGTTATTATAATTAGTTCCCTTCTCCCTTTTGGCTGGAATTCCAAATGCCAGGTATTTAATTGGTTCGTTTAATATCTATTCACCCCAACAGGCTTATATTAGTTGTGTCCTCCTTGTTTTGACAAAACGCCTGCATGAAGTAGAGTAGGAAGAATAGAGTTTATAATGATGGAGAAGACATGGTCTCAGGAGCATAAAGTAGCTGGTCACATGACATCAGTCAGGAGGCTTCTGCTCAGCTGCCTTTTGCTTTCTTTCCTATTTGTCCAGCTTCTGATGCCAGCCTATAGGGTGATGTCACCTACATTCAAAGTAGATTTCCCTCCTTGTAAGTGCAGCTCTGTGAATTCTTTATCCATAAGGGCCTCCTTTCAAGACTTAATAGACCAAGTTCATTACCAAGTTATGACATTTGCACTTGTCCTGAGTTCTTAGCCTGAGTTAATTACACACAGGTATTTAGACAGTTTGTCCTGAAGTGCTGTTGCTGTCTGATGGCTTCTTCATTAGCTACATGCTCCTGCCCATCCTACCCAGAGCCATCTATTTTTCTTTGGATACAAAGATAAGCCAACTCAAACAAGTCTCAAAAATTAAGAGGAGCTATGTCATTTAATGATTCTAGAACTGGCAAGTTCAGCTGCTCCTTGGTGGCATCAGAGGCTTAGACAGGTCTCACTCTTGCCCCATTTCTTTATGGCCATAAAAAGGCTGAAAATATTTTCAAATGATCATAATCACGTCCATCTGAAGAGAAGACTATTGCATTCATGTGTGTTTATGTAAAGTTAAAAGAAACTTTGGGGATGAAGTTTGCTCTGGCAAGGATTTAACCATTTCACACTGGATAGAACTGGATTAAATACCCACCTCTAAGTCCATCACAGCAAAAGAGAGCAGGTTATCATAAACAATTGCTAATCAGAATATACCCACCAACTGGCTGTACAAGTAAACAAAGTGAAATTAAAAAAAATAAAAAGAATGCTAGAGATGCTGTCTTGTAAATGCCTTTTGTGCTTGTCAATTGTGTCTAATATATGAAATCCATGAATACATCTGTTCTGTTGTATACACACACTTTCCTAACACACACACACACACACACAAAACCCCCCCACACAAACAGGGACACAGGGACACAGGGAGGGGGTGGTGTCTATCTTCTTCACCACAGTATCCTTAGTCCTTAACAGCCTGCACTACATTCGACAAATGAAAAGGAAGGGATGATGTGGTAAAGAACAAAACTCACCAGTTGGGTACTTGCCTAACACGAAAAAAAAAAAAAAAGCACAAAGTAAATAGTGTTTGTTGAAGAACCATTGCCAATTCATTCATCTCAATTCGACTTCGATTTTTTCATGTCTTTTGAATACAACCTAGAAATGTTCCCCAGTAACTAAAACACAGCACAGATGGTGTGAGGTAAGAATGAAGTAATGAACAGGGTAGACAAGCCCAGTGGACATTCTTCATCAAAAGAGGAAAATCAACCAATGAGAAAACCAAAGAAGAACAACAATAGAGAGGTAAGAAGGAAATTTCTCACCTATCTCTAAGTACGTGAGAATTAGGACCACCAGTAGTATGCCAAAGTGATTTTCTTAGGCTTAGAGTCTCAAATTCTATAAGAGCTCATTAGAATCTTTTGGACTGGTACTTTTAAAAATGCATATTATATCTGTGTTCATCAGGGTTCTGTAGAGAAGCAATCAGTAGATTACATATCTGTATTTCTCACATATATGTGTGTATATATATATATATACATGTATACATATATGTGGATATATATATTCACATATATGTACATTCATTCATATATGTATATTTGCATATATACATGTACATGTATATTCACAATATATATTATATATACATATCATAATTCATGATTAGGAAAGCCTGGGAACTGGTAAGGCCAGGGCTTGAGGGGAAAAGTCTATGGACACCTCTCTTTTTCTATCCTTTGTTCAATTCTGGTTCACAGAAGGATGTTTGTTCTCCTTATCAACCATTTTGGTTTTGATATCAACATACCGACAGGAATTCATGGATCCTTTGACTTTTAAAAGAATACAGATAGATATCTTTAATTAGTTTTGTAGCCTCTTCCCTTGGTCTCAGTTAATGGTTTCTTTAGACAAGCATGAGAGCTGCCACTGGCAGAGCATCATCATTCCGTAACACTGCACAAGAAAACAGTGGAACTTGAGGAAGGGACAGTGTGTGATGAGGTGTCTTGGAAAGTCTAGTGAAAATGAGTATGCTGAACACCACAGGAAATGGGCTATCCCAGTTAAAACAGAGATCCAGGTTAGCCTGGACTGATGAGGAGGAAGAGAAGGAAGAGGAGGAAGAGGAGAAAGAAGAGGAAGAGGAGGAGATGAAAATTGGGAGCCCATTCTTCTAAAATATTTTCATTTATTTAGTAGGGAGTGTGTGTGTGTGTGTGTGTGTGTGTGTGTGTGTGTGTGTGTGTTTACATGAGAGTATGCCATAGTGCATGAAGAGGTCAGAAGACAACTTGTGGAAATCAAATCTTTCCTTATGCCTTCAGACTCAAGTTGCCAGGCTTGGGGGAAATGTATTTTATTTACCTGCTGAGCCATCACAATGGCCCAAATGACCCCTTTAAGATAATGATAGAATTTGATGGAAATAGGTTTAATGGCCTATAGCACTCACCAAGAATAACCAAGCTTCTTCTGTCTTAAGGATGTCACTGTTTTCTTGATATGCTCAGATACAAGGCCTGGAGTGCAGGTACTTCAAAGGTCACCGTTTGACTGATCATCAAAGAAGGCAATTTGAACACTTGTCCCAGGAAAGGAAGGTGAGGGACAGGAAACCCCCAAGTTCTCAGCTCTGTCTTCTTAAGCCCTTGGACTCTCCTGTTTGAAGATCACTTCCTGGCAGACTCTCTTGTCATGCAGTATAGGCAGGGGCAGCTGGCAAATCTCACAGCTTCTCTGAAGTGTTGTCCAAAGCCTGGGACCTTGACTCTCCTCCAGGAGAAATTATCTTGAACTCTTGTTTCCTGACAAGCAAACTCACTTCTCAATTCCTCCCTTGTCTTACAGACATTACACACAGGTGATAAACATGACCTCGTTCAATCTCACGCCACCTTCATGGCTTCTGCCCTGATCAAACAGCATCAGCTCTCCATATGATAGATGCTTAGGGCTTCTTAAGATCCTGTCATTGTATTGTAAGAAATTAATTATGGTAAATATGTTAATTTACATACATGAATGTAGCCCATGATGTGCAACTAAAGGAAAAAATGCTTAAAATAGTAAAATCCTGACTTTTACTATGATGCAGGCTGTAACCTGTAGGATGTTACAAACACTTCAAAGAAGAATCCCAATGGTAGGTAAAAATAAATAGGCATGAGAAATATTCAAAATAAATTATAAATAGGACTAAAACTGGCCAAACAGGACAAAAACCCATCATATTCCCTGGGACGTAATTTGCATTTTTATGAATAATAATAATTTGCATTACTATCAGTTTTCTACAATTTACAGGACTGTGAAATAGCCCAGAGTCAAGGAAAAACTGAGATAATACAGAAGAGAGTGACAGACAGGACGCATACTAATCTTTCTGGTGGATGTCAAAGTGTTTCTCTGGTTTTGTTCGTTGTCTTTCAGCTGCTTTACAGAGTGCTAAAAACATGTGAGATGCTCTGTGGATGGTTTGTAAAGAGGAAGTTTTCTGGGTATTTATTGAAAGAAAATTCATTCTATACTTCCTGGGATGTTCTCAGTAGTAACCTAGTATGCTTTCCTTGGGAATGTATCTGCTGTGGCTAATGGACAGAAGGAAACCTCACCAGAATCCTGGGCAATATTCATCCTCAAAGGTATGTTTGGCAGGCTGGAGAGATGGCTCAGCCAGAAAAGTGTTTGTCTTGCAAGCATGAGAACTTCAATTCAATCCTCAGGACACACATAAAATAATACTAGGCATGCTGGCTTCCACTTGTAATCCCAGTACTAGGTCGGCAGAGACAGATGGGCCTCTGGGACTCTCTGGTCAGTGAGCCTAACCAATGTGCTGGTGAGTTCCAGCCCAGTGATACACACTGACTCAAAGAAGGTGGATGGAGTTTGAGAAACACCCCGAGTTCTCTGACCTCTACATGTATGTGGACACATACATACTTTTACAGGCATATGAATGTGTACAAACACATGCATGTATCTTCAGTATAGGAGCCTTTTTAAATAGAGTAGATGTGGATATTAAACACTTCCAAAAACCTTCAGTACACTTGGCTATCACTTCACCCCAGTCACAAGAGCTGCCATCAAAAATGCAAAACAAAACAAACAACCAAAACCAAAACAACAACAATGACAACAACACAACAAACTCTGCAATCTGTGGGGAAAGAGGAGATGATACACATTTTTGGTGGGAATGTAAACTAATAGAGCAGACTGTGAAAATCAGTGTGGAATTTTCTCAAAAATGAAACTAGAAACGAACCTAGGGTATGACCCAACTCTATTAGTTCTGGCATAAAGCCAAAGACCTCTTCATTCTGCGACAAAGACACTTGCTCACCCATGTTCATTGTGGCTCAATTCACAGCAGCTAGGAAATGCAATCAACTTAGATGCCTAATAGCATAAGAATAGATAAAGAAAATTGCTATATATACACAGTGGAATGCTTCTCACATATTTTTAAATAAAATCATGAAATTTGCAGGTAAATGCCTTTAATTAGAAAATATTATACTGAATGAGGTCACTCAGGTCCAGAGAGACAAATGTTACACATTCTCTCTGCTACTTGGACCTTAGCTTCATTTTTCGTTTTGTTTTGGCTTGGCTTGGTTGTGCATGTTTAGTCCAAACCCTGAAAATGCACTATTAGGGGAGAGTGTTTTAAATGAGGGTAGATATTAAAACATAGTTAAAAGTAGAGAGGGGAATACTGGAGACAGAAATATTTAATCATGGAGGGTGGTGGAGATGGGGACATGGGGTCTTGGAAGAAGACTTAACCAAGTGAAGGATGCATGAAAAAGCTATGTGGAAGCCTATCTTCTTCCATCTGAAGTAGTGATAAGCTCAAGTAAAAGGATGATAGGTGACATGAACACAGAAGGGTTACGTTGCAAATACAGATAGCGGGACTGGGGAGAGGGGAAAGAAGAAAGTGAGTAAGCCAAAAGTAAGGATTTGCGGGTGTGGGGTCAAGTGGACAGAGTTAGCCCAAACCCCACAAAACTCAGCATTGAGTATGGCAGGCATGGGGCCATCTCCCTGCTAAGTTCTTCTACCTGCTCTGGAACATGTAACCACGACTCCCCACAGAGAGGACCATGGCATTCAGTCATGTAGCATAAACGCCTGGAGTTTTCTATGCCAATGAGGTATCGAGATAGGCCCCAAGTATTCAGACAATGAGCTACCCTCCTGGGCATTCCTTTCTGCAAAAGGTATTAATCCCCAGTTCACCTTGAATGAGGTATATGCATTCACTTTCTCCATCAAATAAAGCATTTGAACCAGCAAAGACCATCAAGGGTCACCTGGAGGAGAGGGGCATTCATGGTAGAGAGCCAAGTCTAAATCTCCTGGAGAAGGCCTTTTCTCTCCCAGCCCCTCTGTACTCTCGGTACCCACGTGGAACCAAACTGGGTACCACACTTACCAGTTGCTCCCAGGAGAAAAGCAGACCAGGACCCCATTTCCAACTTCCAGCAGTATACCAGTGCTGCCTGGGCACACATCTGGGAAACACCAGAAGCATCCCAAACTCTGCTGTCTTCCACCCATGGCAACATGGACTGAGAACCCCTATTATGAACCTGGCATCCCAGAGTGAGGCAGACATGCAGTTCAGCAAGGTTGCATTAAGAAGCTTTATGGAATCCATTAGTTTATACGTCTATAATAAGTATGCAGGAATATGGAGAGATGGGGTAAGGACCTAGAATTGAATCCTACCACCCAAGTGACATTACACATCTGTGATTTTAGTGCCAGGGGCTCTACTGTCTTCTTATGACCTCTGAAAGCTACTGAATACACATGGTGCACACAATCTCATGCAAACATACAAACACATTAAAAATTAAAAATAATCTTACAGAAATTTTAATTTTAAATGCATATATTAATAAATTATAGTCTTTATAAGAGACACACAATCCAAGTATTTTATTTACAAGCTATAAGTCTAGATTGGGCAGGTGTGGTTCTATTATATCTAATTTCCCAGGCATAATGTCCTTGTTACTTGCTGGTTTTCCTGGCCATGTGCTTATGGTCCATGTTCTCTCATGGCAGCTTCCTCCACCTCCATGTCTCCTCCTCTTCTTCCTCCTCCTTATCTCCTCCTCCATATTCTCCCCCTTCTTCCATTTCTTCTTCTCCTTCTCCTCCCACTCCTCCTTCTCCCCACTCCTCCTCCTCCCCTCTCTATCTCAAACTCCTTCACTGGATCCTCAAGTCCCACCCTTCTCTCTCTGCTGCCCAATCACAGGTTCTGGTCTTTTATTGACCAGTTAAATAGGGGAGCAAGATTTACCCAGCATTACTTGATGTACATGAAGATCTGATTGTTGGGGGCTATCAAATCTTGAAAGGCAGTATTTATCAGTAGAATAGAAGCAGCATTAGACCAAACCACTACATATTGCCATTGCTCTTAGTTACCCACCAAGGCTACATGGTACAACTCTATGGTTGAAGATATCACTCACTCTATTTAAGACACATAGAAATCAACCTTGCATTGACTGGGAAACACTCTGTGATATCTTACACAATACCAGAAGGTACTATTCAGTCTGCTATGGAAGAAAACACGTTTTCTTTCCTGATCCCTCCCCTAGAAACCCCCATCTTATCCCCCCTCCTCCTGCTTCTATGAGAGTGTGCCCTCACCCACCCATTCACTCCCACCTCCCCGCCCTCCAATTCCCCTATACTGGGGCATCTAGCCTTCATGGGACCAAGAGCCTTTTCTCCCATTGATGCCCTACAAGGCCATCCTCTGCAACATATGCAGCTAGAGACATGGATCCTGGCTAAGAGCATCAGCCTCTGTATTTGTCAGACTTTGGTAGAGCCTCTCAGGAGACAGCTATACCAGGCTCCTGTCAGCATGCACTTCTTGGCATCCACAATAGTGTCTGTGTGTGGTGACTGTATATGGGATGGATCCCCAGGTGGGGCAATCTCTGGATTGCCTTTCCTTCAATCTCTGCTCCACACTTTGTCTCCATATTTGCTCCTGTGAGTATTTTGTTCCCCTTTCTAAGAAGGAGTGAAGCACCCACACTTTGATCTTCCTTCTTCTTATGCTTTATGTGGTCTGTAAATTGTATCTTGGGTATTCCGAACTTTTGGGCTAATACCCATTTATTAGTGACTGCATACCATGTGTGTTCTTTTCCGATTTGGTTAACTCACTCAGGATGATACTTTCTAGTTCCATCCATTTGCCTGTGAATTTCATAAAGTCATTGTTTTTAACAGCTAAGTAGTACTCCATTGTGTAAATGTACCATATATTCTGTATTCATTCGTCTGTTGAAGGACATCTGGGTTCTTTCCAGCTTCTGGTTATTATAAATAAGGCTGCTATGAACATAGTGGAGCATGTGTCCTTGTGGCATGGGGGGCATCTTTTGGGTATATACCCAGGAGTGGTATAGCTGGGTCCTCAGGAAGTATTATGTCCAATTGTCTGAGAAACCACCAGACTGATTTCCAGAGTGGTCGTACCATCTTGCAATCCCACCAGCAATGGAGGAGTGTTCCTCTTTCTCCATATCCTCACCAGTATCTGCTGTCACCTGAGTTTTTGATCTTAGCCATTCTGACTGGTATGAGGTGGAGTCTCAGGGTTGTTTTGATTTGCATTTCCCTGATGACTAAGGATATAACATTTCTTTAGGTGTTTCTCGGCCATTCCATATTCCTCAGTTGAAAATTCTTTGTTGGCTCTGTACCCCATATTTTAATAGGGTTATTTGATTCTCTGGAGTCTAACTTCTTGGGTTTTTTCTATATTTTAAATATTAGCCCTCTATCAAACCTAGGATTGGTAAAGATTTTTTCCAACTCTGTTGGTTGCTGTTTTGTTCTACTGACAGTGTACTTTGCCTTACAGAATCTTTGCAATTTTATGAAGTCCCATTTGTCAATTCTTGGCAGATGCCATTGGTGTTCTGTTCAGGAAATTTTGCCCTATGCCCATGTATTCAAGGCTCTTTTCTGCTTTCTTTTCTATTATTTTCACTGTATCTGGTTTTGCATGGAGGTCCTTGATCTACTTGGACTTGAGCTTTGTACAAGGAGATAAGAATGGATCCATTTGCATTCTTCTACATGCTGACTGCCAATTGAACCCGAACCATTTGTTAAAAATGCTTCTTTTTTCCGCCAGATGGTTTTAGCTTCTTTGTCAAAGATCAAGTGACCACAGGTATGTAGGTTCACCCTTCCCATAGCCACAAATAATATAAAATACCTTGGTGTGACTCTAACTAAACAAGTGAAAGATCTGTATGACAAGAACTTCAAATCTCTGAAGAAAGAAATCGAAGAAGATCTCAGAAGATAACATGGATTGGGCATGGACTACCCATAGCCCAATATAGTGGGGACATTTAATAAATTGAGATTTCCTCTTCCAAAATAACTCTAGCTGGTGTCACCTTGACATAAAACTAGCCAGCACAACTCAACTACTCTCCCATGCTCATGGATTGGCAGGATTAATATAGTAAAAATGACCATCTTGCTGAAAGCAATCTACAGATTCAATGCAATCCCCATCAAAATTTCAGCTCAATTCTTCATAGACTTAGAAAGAGCAATTTGCAAATTCATTTGGAATAACAACAACAGCAACAACAAAAAACAGGATGGCAAAAACTATTCTCAACAATAAAAAGACTTCTGGGGGAATCAGCATCCCTGACCTCACGCTGTACTACAGAGCAATAGTGATAAAAGTTGTATGGTGTTGGGACAGTGACAGGCAGGAAGATCAATGGAATAAAATTGAAGACCCAGAAATGGATGTCAGTGGTCTTAACCAACACTGGACCCAGTACACTACAATTCTGATGTGCTGGCAAGATGTACAAACTGGTACAATGGTGGTACAGCAGTTATGGGAGCATCCAATGCCTTTGGATTGGATATCAAGTCTGTTCCACAAGAGGAATTCTAATACTATGAATGTGTCTAAATGCCTGGCACTGAGAAGATAATAGGCTGTAGGGGAACACATGGTTGTTGTTTTAATAAATGGTCATGCTGTCAAACTGCTTTCTAAATATTTATGTTTCTACTCACAGACTTGTTCTATCAATTTTGGTCAGAGATACTTTATTTACATTGAGTAGTGGTTAATACAGAGACTTATAACTTGTCCAAGTGTGGAATATAAATAACTCTGAGGATGGATGGGCTAGCAAATGTATTTTGCCGAATCCAGTCCCTCAACCCATCATTAGATTTCTCATATGGAAGTTGAGTTGTGCTGGCTAGTTTTATGTCAAGGTGACACCAGCAAAAGTTATTTTGGAAGAGGAAATCTCAATTGATTAAATGTTCCCACTATATTGGGCTATGGGCAGTCCATGGGCAATTATCATAATTGATGGTTTATGTGGGAGGCCTCTGTTCACTGTGAGTGGTGCTATCCCTGGGCTGGAGGTGGTCCTGGATGCTATCAAAACCAGAATGTACAAGCCAAGAAGAGCAGGACAGTAAGCAGCATTCCCCATGACTTCAACTCCTGCCCTGACTTCCTTCAGTGGTAGACTATGAAGTGGAAGCATAAGGCAAATAAACCCTTCTCCACCTCCTCTAATCACTGTCTCCCATGGCATTTTAACATAGTAATAGAAAGCCTAACTAAGATGCTATTATCGAAATGGTTAAGACATTTTACAAATCCACCCAAGTGTGTGAGTTGAGCTCTTACTTGGATAGATCATGGCATACTATAGCAGTTTTCAGCCACTTCCATGGAGAATTACCAGATCACTATAAGCCAGGGCTTGGAGTGCTTTAAAGAGTATGTGTGCTATCATCTGTGCATATTTACTACGAATCAGGGGGAAAAGATAAGCAGAAATGCCATTATAGTCCCAATAAGTTCATATGAGTTCAGAATATGAAAAGTGGCTCCAGGGAATTTACTGACAGAAGTGTGGTCCTGGGTGGTAGTAGGATCTGGCACATCACCAGGATCTGGGATAGAAAGGGGCTTGATGTAAGGACCCAAAGCAACTTCATCAGGTTTCTCTCAAGGTAAGAGCAGATTCTGGCATGATCTATTCATAAAGTTTCATACATCTCTCTGTGATTTTTGTCTCCTTGTAGTATGCTGGGAACCATGAAAGCAAAAGTAGCTAGAATCACACAGGGGCAATCATAGTGGCTTTAACTCACCATGATTACAGTTGTGCCATGTTTAATTTATATATTATGGATACCCCTGCCTCCAATCTTGGTTATATATGAGAAGTGATAAAGAAATACCAAGCTGAGGAATGGAGAGATGGCTCAGCATTTATGAGTACTTGCTACTCTTTCAGATGACCCAGGTTTGGTTGCTAACACCCACTTCAGTAGCTCATACCACACAAAATGCTAGGTCTAGGGAATTTGATTTCTCTTCTGGCTTCTACAGGCACCTGTACACATGTACACCTGCATACATAATACGCACGTACATATACACAAAAATAAAATAAACCGTTGGATGTGAGGGGAGGTGGAGAGAATCTGGGAAGAAATGGGGGAGTAAAACTGTAGTCACAAAATATTTTATGGGAAAAAAAATCTACTTTCAATATCAAAAAAAGAACTACAATTTGGGACTAGGGATATCGTTTAGTGGTAGAGTGTTTTCCAAGCTGGCTCAGGGTTCAATATTCTATCTTGTACTGGTTACTTTTGTCAATTTGACATAACCTAGAGTTACCTGGGAAGTGGGGACCTCAACTGAATGATTGCCTTCATCATAATGGCATGTGCCATGTCTGCAATGAATTGTCTTGATTGACGATTGATGTGGGAGCCCCATGCCCACCAAGGGCAGCACCATCCCTAAGCAAGTTAGCTCGAGTGCTATAAGAAAGCTACCTGAACATGAGCCAAGAATCAATTCATGTTCATCTGTGGTTACTGCTTGAGTTCTTCTTCTTGCTTCTATTGTGGACTACGACCTAGAAGTGTAAGCTGAAATAAAATCTTTTATCTCTCTGACTTCCTTTGGTTATGGTGTTTATCATAGCAACAGAAAAAAAAACCAGGACTTATCTTACCACTACAATAAAAAGAATTTGAAATGTAAGGAAATAGAAGTATAATTATATCTGTACAAAGTTCATACAATCATTAGATGCTCAAAATGAAATGTAACTCATTTAGGTACAATACAAACATTAATTTACCTACCAATGTGAATATCTAAGAAAAATCTACATACTGTGACTTTAGGTGCTACATGGAGGTCTTGAAGGTTTAGGACAAAAGCCTTCAGCTCTACAACACACAGCAGGGAACTGTGTGAAACTGTGCTCCTTTTGAAGCACAAACACCAACAATAAAAGAAAAACACTCCAATCAACGAAACAATTATCTTCCTTCTCTCTCTATGGAAAAAGAAACATTCTAAAATTGTTGTCATAAGAAGAGAAACAATCAAAATAATTTGCAACTAAATTATGGGAGAAAAAAGTATCCTGTAGGTGTGTGCTGAAGAGGTAATAATGGGAAAATATATCATTTCTCTGAATTTTGTGATATTTGTGCTGTGGGAAAAAAATATGTAGTTTGGGGAAGGTTTGGGTTATTTTTTTTCATTCTGAGTTCATTTTGTACACATTTTACTTGCCCAGCATATTCTTTTTCTTACAGATGGCCTTGACAGGGGTGGAGGGAGCAGGAGAGAGATAGCTTAGCTGGTAAAGGCACTTGTTGCCTATGATGGCTGGTCTTGATTGTCACGTTGATACACCTGGGAAGAAGGAACCTCAATTGAGGAATTAAGGAATTGCCTCCAACAAATTGGCCTGTGGGTATGTCTGTGAGGCATTTTCTTGATTGCTAATTTACTGAGTGTGGGGGACCATTCCTAGTCAGATGAACCTGGGCTAAATAAGAGAAGTGAGCTTATAAACAATTCTTTAAGCAGCCTCCCTCCCTGGTCTCTGCTTCAGTTCCTCTAGGTTTCTGCTTTGTGTTCCTTGCCCTGGCTTCCCCCAGTGATGGAATTTTCCTCCTCAAGTTGTTTTTGTTCAGTGTTTTATCTCAGTAGCAAAGAAGCAAACCAGTATACTTCCAAGCCTGATGACTGGGCTCTCTGGGACCCATATTATAGAAGAAGAAGGAGAGACCTGACTTTTACAGTGGTACTCTGACCTACATATGCATGCCATAGTGCATGTGTGCTTGTGCACACATGCATACACACACACACACACACACACATTGAATAAATTGAAATGTAATATATATTAGAAATATGTCTGAAGCCAAGATTTAGGTCTCAGAACCCATAAGGTGGCCCATAACTAAAGTGGAAATTTATGGTGTCTTTGGAATGTCAGTTGTGTCAGATGTTGTTTTGCTGAGGCAAACACACGAAGGGATGTTTTGCTGCAGCAGACACAGGTTAAAAGGTATTTTGCTAAAGCAAGCACATGAAAGGACCCATGATGAAGGATTCTTCACTAACAACATGGACATATTAGTTCACCTTACTGGCTTAGCTGAGCTCTGTTTGTTATCACTCCATAGAGAGAAATGCCCAAAAACTTCTGGTGGTGTCCTGGCAGCTTCTTGCCACTTCCTTGTACGCCAACTGATTTTCAGAGTGATGTCCACTGATACAGACTCACAAGGAGATTTGCTAAGACAGACTCACGTGCTTAGGCAAAACATGTGGTAAGGCAAGGCCCATGGAGGACACGTGTTGTTGGAAGGGAGTATAAATAGAACTTAATGGACTGTGATGGGGGCTTGCATAGCTAGCTTTGCAATGCTTCTTGGTCTCACATCTTCACAGATCTTCTCTTTGTTGAGAGAGGCACAGAAGAGTACTTCTTCGGGTGTCCCTAGTGGTCTTCATCATTCTTGCTGACTCTTGACAATTTGGCAGAGGCCTGGTTGTTTCTGCTGGGTCCTCCCCCCACTCCTGATTTGTGTTTGCTATCCTGACACTCCTGAACTGGACTGCTGGTAAATTTGTCAAGTGTTTATGAGTGGATGAAGCTGCTGCTGCTGACTCCTATGAACTGAACTGCTGATTTCCGGACAATGCAAATGAGATTTGTACCAAAGAACAATTTCTATACAGTTCCACTTCCCCATATTCTAATAACCTTTCTTTCCCACTACCTCGGTGGGTGGTGGGCTAGAAGGGAGGTAATGCATAAAGAACCATTATTAAAAGTACAGTGAAAAGAATGTAAGCTTACGCACAACCACTTGTAACTCCAGTTCTAGGGAGTTACACATCCTCTTCAGGCCTCTATGGGTACACATATAGGGCACATACATACATGTAGACAAAACACTTTGAACATAAAATTTAATCTGAACATTAATTAAGAACTGCATAAAGGGTGTTTGAAATAATCCAGCCCCAAGCTCTGCAGAGTTCTCACCTTTGCCCTGCCCACAAAAGAAGCATTTTGTTGCTAACACCAATCTTTTCCAATCATAGGCACCCTTTGCTCTTTCTCATTCCTTACTCTGAGTGGTAGGAATGTAGAAGTCAGCCATATTTTGGTACATGGTCCTTGATTATTTTTAAAACCGATTTTGTACAAATTCAACACAGATGCTTTAAAATAAACCGGAACACGACAATGTCAAAAGCTTTCTTCTACTGCAGATCTAATATCCACTCCATTTAACTCCACATCTCTCCTGAACCATCTCTTTGCCACACTGAGATGAGTCAAGAGGAAATTCCTGAACAACTTAAATAAAGCAGGCAGAATGACCTGCCCTGAATGCCCACAGCCTGATACCTCAGTCTGGGGACAGCTTT
The DNA here is from genome assembly GCA_019843965.1 of Rhynchomys soricoides. Classification (NCBI taxonomy): domain Eukaryota; kingdom Metazoa; phylum Chordata; class Mammalia; order Rodentia; family Muridae; genus Rhynchomys; species Rhynchomys soricoides. The sequence continues at coordinate 487,060 of JADRCH010000128.1, read as the reverse complement.
CCTTGTAGGGCAGGGCACTTAGATAGAGTCTACATAGTTGACCAGCTGGACTACAATTGGGAGGTCATCCAGCTTTATCTAGCTGGGCTGAAAGAATTCTTAAATTTGAAAGAGTGATACCAAAGAAATATGAAAAAAGAAATCACTCAGAAGCAGAGAGAAGCTTTATAAAGCTGATCATGGAGATGGAAGGAAGGACAACAGTGGGCATCCCAAATTAAGATACAAAATGTAAGGAATTGTGTCTTCTCTGAGAGGCTCCCAAAATCAATACAGCCCACCAACACCTTGGATTTTAACTCAGTATGATACATCTAGACATACAATATACCACTGAACTATATCCACAATGGTACGGAGAGACTCATCTATAAATTTATGTATCTATGTATCTATCTATCATCTACGTATTTCAAATTTCTGTCCTACAGTTATAAATCAATGGGTGTTGTTTTGCACCAGTATGTTTGTGGTCTTTGTTACATCAGACACAGGGATTTGGTGCACTCAACATCAGTGAGAAGAGGTCAAAGAGATGGCTTAGTTGGCCAAGTGCCTTCTTTGAATACACGGGGACCTAAGTTCAATCTCAGCGGCAAGGTAGCAAAAATGTCAGGTGTGATAGCATGCACCAATTATCCTTGCACTACAAGGGTGAATGTAGAAACATTCTGGGGAATTGCTGACCAACTTGTCTAGCTGAATTGTCAAACTTTCTGCTCAGTGAGAAATTCTGACTCTAAAATAATGACTAGACAATGATTGAGGAAGACAGTTGATGTTGACCTCTGGCCTCCATACACATGTAAACTTGTAACCTCCCTAACATGCACAAATATGTACATGCACTGAGATTCAAGATCATATGAGTCTTTCAAAACTTCAAAGACAGTGACACATCCTCCAACAAGGCCACATCTCCTAGTCCTCCCCAAACAGTTTATCAACTGAGGATTGAGTATTCAAACATAAGAGTCTCTAGGGGCCTATCTCACTCAAGACACCACAGCATAGATAATACACAGACACAGACACAGACACAGGCACAGACACAGGCACAGGCACAGGCACAGGCACAGACACGGGCACAGACACAAACACAGACAAACACACACAGACACACACAGAGACATATACACAGACACACACACAGACACAGGCACAGGTACAGGCACAGGCATAGGTATACAGAGATCCATTAACACCGATTTACTAATGAAGGAGCTGCATTGGCTACCATGACAATAATGACTATACTAGACCCAGTGTCAAGAACAGAGCAGTCACTGTGGCTAGGGAGATGTAATGAAAAAAAAAAAATGTGGTTTGGCCACTCCCTGAGTTCCAGGCTTTCAACTAAGGAGCAAGTCAAAATCACGCTGTTTGCAAATGGAAATCAGAGTTGAGTGGGCTGGGGGAAGAAAGGACCACTGGGCAGCAGCAAGTGTCCATGCTCAGTAGCTTATTTTCCCATTTTCCTTTCGGCTAGTTTATAAAAGACAGAACCCAAGCCTTCCCAGTACAGACACATGAAAACAGGCAGGAGGAAAAAAGTGTTTAATTCTGATGTCAACACACAGATCTTCCGTTGGTGAATTGTTTCTTACTGTTTGCTTTTCCTTGCTTTTTACCTTGGTGGAAATACTCTAGTGCTCTGCCAAGAGCTTATGAATAACCCTTCAAGAGCTGGTTGGCTTGAAAGGCTCTGTCTGAGTTGCCTTCAACGCTCTTGTGTTTGTTTTTGTACCTTAAAGGCCACCAAGTCAGAGTTCCTTTTCCTGATTTTCTCTTCCACTAAACGTTCAGTTGCTGTTTGATCGCAATCTATTACAGAAAATAGGTGATTTTTCCCCTTGTGATGCTATGAGCCCTGAGCTGTGTTTTTTTATGAGCACTCTGTGCATCTGAACACAGCCTGGGCCAACAGCTGCCAGGGTAAGGGATTAAGGGGCTAAGCGAGTCTGACTAGAGAAGGAATTGCTCAAATCTGTGCCTGCCATCCAACTCTATGAAGGTGATTTTCTGATATAACACACACACACACACACACACACACACTCACACACACACCCACACACACTCTCTCACACACACACACACACACACACACACACACATATAGTCGCCCTCCCACCAAAATACCCCATTTGTGACAGTCTGGTGACAAAATAATTGTATTTCTCAAGACCCATTCAATATATATTATGCTATCTTGAAAACAGAAAATATATAGCTGGAACCTATGCAGTCATTCAAATAAATACCTTTTTCACTAGTAAATTTGCTGTCCTATGCTTACAGATGTGCCCAAATATAAACTATTTATCTGCCTACCTCACCGTCCTTCCATTCGGCTGTTTGTTCACTTATCTATAATTATCTATATATCTATATCCATGTGCCTGTCATCTATCTTTCCACCTATAGACTTATCTATCTACCTTTTCACAGACACACACACAGACACACACACTCACACACAGAGAGAGAGAGACAGAGAGAGAGAGAGACAAAGACAGAGACAGATTTATATTAGTAAATCTGCTGCATTCACCCCAAACATTCATCATCTACATAACTACCCATTTATCTATCTCCATGTCTGTCTATCCATGAGTCAACACATATTTGTCTTGCTGTCCAGCTAACTACATATGTATCCATTCATGTATCTGTTTATGTATCAATGTATAGCTGTCTATATATCTGTCTATATACTGGCTTAGCTAATTACCTTTCTCTTTATTTATACATATGCATATTTCTATTTTTAAATCTGTTGTTACTTGGTTAGATGTACTCTCAATATCTGTGTCTGTATTGTATATGTGTCATCGGCATCTGTGTCTACATCTGCATCTGTGTCTGTGTATGTGTCTGCATCCGTATCCATATCTGCATCTGCATCTGCATCCATATTCTTCTCTGTCTCTGTTTGCTTCTAGATCTGCATCTGCATCTGTGTCTATGTCTGTGTCTGCATCTGCATCCATGTCTACATCTGCATCTGTATCTGTACTATCTTTGAGTCTGTTACTGTCTATGACTATGACTGCATGCATATCTGCATCTGCATCCATATTCTTCTCTGTCTCTGTGTTTGCTTCTGTGTCTGCATCTGCATCATCTGTGTCTGTTTCTATAACTATATCATCTATCCTGTGATGGTTTGGATGAGACTGGCCCTCAGAGGCTCATATATTCAAATATTTGGTCCTCAGTTGATAGAACTGTTTGGAGGGGACCAGGAGGTGTGGCCTTGTTGGAAGAGGTGTGTCACTGGAGGTTGCTTTGAATTTTCAAAAGATTCATATGATTCTCAGTGTTTCCTTTTTCTGCCTCATAGTTGTAGATCAAGATGTTAGGTCTCAGTTGTCCCTTTGCTCCACCATCACTCTAACCCTCTGAGAGTGTAAGCCAAATTAAATGCTTTCTTATATAAGTTGCCTTGGCCAGTGTCTAATCAAAGGACAAGAAGCAAAGGAGAGATAGCTAAGGCATCTACATGTCTATATTTCTGTCTTTTTGTGTATATTTGTCATTTGTCTTTCTTTGTTATTTGTCTGTCTAAAGGCTACCTTTCTATTTATGTATACATTCATTTCCATTAGCAAATCTAGCAAATCCACTGATCTTTAGTTAGAAGTGCTCCAAAATATCCACCATATATCTAGTATCTGTCAGTCTCCTGCTCCTCTGTCTCTGTTTCTGTCTCTCTCATCTATCTATCTATCTATCTATCTATCTATCTATCTATCTATCAATCATCTATCTACTTATCTACCTAGTATATAACTATTTAAATATTAATTAAATTAATATCTGTTTAATTATCTATTTATCTATCTATACATATTTACCTCTAGAAATTAGCTATTTGTGTATCTGTCCTTTTATCCAGACAAAAAACAACCCACTATGAACACCAGGTGAAATGGAATCAGTTTGACTACCTGAAAACCATTTCTGCCAGAGATGTTTTAGTCTTAATCTGGGTAATGACACACAGCACATCCCAACTTGTAAGAACCTATTGTAGGGAACATTTCTATATCTGAAGGCAAAATATTCAGGGGATACCAGAGTTGAAGCAAAATCCAAGCCTCTCTAAAGGGAGACTCTCTCTTCCACTTTTTATTCAGTTCTGACTGCTCCTCACAAAAGACGACTAGAAAATCAAAGGTCCTGGCATATATCTGCCCAGAACATGCTATTTCAAATTACCATGGCATTAACTTTCAGGGTATCAGTCAACCACATATAACAGTTAAAAAAAATGTCATGAGGGTAGAGATCCTAAGGTTTACCAACACCATGAACTTTGGATGAGTTAACTTATTAAAGCCATAAATGTTCATGCAATGATCTAATCATTTACAACTGTTTTAGAGTTGAGGATATCCAGTTCTAAAGTACTTAATAAATGCCCCTGTTGGGAGCAGGTTTCTTGGTCTGACCATTATTGGAGTTTGGAAGATGAACTATGCTTTGTCATGAGTGTTTCCAGTGTTAGTCATACACTAAGAAGATTCACTGATCTCTGCCACCTAGATCCCAGTAGCATCTATCTTTCCTAGGGAAAATGGTCAAACATTTTTGTAGAAATTGCCACATGACCCCTGGAAATCTTTCAGTTGAAATCAAGAGCTTTATGTCTAAAACAAAGGAATCCAGACTTGTGCTCCCTCTTACTACCTCCGAACTCTATTCTCTAACTCCATAGTACCAATGACCCGTTATGACTATTTGTATCCAAAGCACGTCCGTCCCTTTATTCAGTTCTAGACAAAAGAAAATGTTACCTTACCTTTTTTCATAGATCTGATTTTTATCCCTGTGCTGTTACTTTAATACTTTATAACATGGGTTATTTTTCTCAGAATGCCATATCTCATCCCCTAATTCCTCTTCTTTTTCTTCTTCTATTTTTCTCTTTCCTCCTTCTCCCACTTATCTTCTTGTCTTTTTTCTTCCTCTTCCTCTTCCTTCTTCTCCTTCCTCCTTCCCCTCCTTCTTTCTTCCCCTCTGTCCCATTTTATAATGCTGGCTATTAACATCATATTCTATCGCTCAATTCAGAAACTACTTGGCCATTCCCATGCTCTCTCTAATATCTTAATCATTGTAGGTTCTGTTGCTGTCTTAGTCAGGGTTTCTATTCCTGCACAAAACATCATGACCAAGAAGCAAGTTAGGGAGGAAAGGGTTTATTCAGCTTACACTTCCAAATTGCTGTTCACTAAAGGAACTCAGGACTAGAACTCAAGCTGGTCAGGAAGCAGGAGCTGATGCAGAGGCCATGGAGGGGTGCTGCTTACTGGTTTTTCCCCTTGGCTTGCACAGCTTGCTTTCTTATAGAGTCCAAGACCACCAGCCCAGGGATGGTACTACCCACAATGGGACCTCCTCCCTTGATCACTAATTGAGAAAATGCCTTACAGCTGGATCTCGTGGAGGCATTTTCTCAACTGAAGCTCCTTTCTCTGTGATAATTCTAGCTTGTGTCAAGTTGACACACAAAACCAGCCAGTTCAGTGGCTCTTTCCTCATTACTCATTTCTTCCCTAGTCTCATGAGACACAGGTGAGATGGATCCTTCAATGGTCAACATTAATAGACTCCAATTAGTTGACTAAGTACAGAGATCATCTTTGTAAAATTCATGTTCATATATGGTTCCTTGCTTACCCTTTAAGAATTCAGGGCATATTTGATAGTGCACAAACAAGATTATGTATATCCAGTCTAAAGGATGTGTTGGGTCTCTTCTTAAGGTTGGTGTCAATCTTGTAGACCTACCTATTTCAGAAGTCCAAGACTTCTCAATATAAGTAAATGAGAGTAAAGGCCAATATGACTGCTAATGGTCCTGTCAGAATGGTATATTCTGACCCTAACTACTATTTCAAAGTTTAATTCTCCATGTGTCAGTGGCTTAAAAGTGGTGATGCTGGTGAGGTCACAATTACTGGAGAATCTGTATTTGAGTGTTAGCAATGGAAGAGTATGACACACTCTTAGATGGCTTTATTTTCAGGTCATTTATATGACAGTTGTCGAAATACTGGAGAAGTCCACTGTGCCCAATGTTTTTCCTTAAATCCTAAAACTCTGAATTAATGATCGAGTGAAAGTGATTCTGCTCATCAGCCACTCACCACTAACTAAAAATCATTATTTCATCTGTCTTTCAGAAGCAAATAATTAGATTTAATTAATGAAGAAACATTTATCAAAACATACAGGCCAATGTATTTATTTTTTGGTTGGGAATAGAAGAAACCCACCACCAAGTTTTATGAAAAGAAGAAATCAAAAGGCTGGTTCATAAGGTAGCACAGTTGGTAATGTGCTTACTATGAAAACACGAGCACAGGACTTCAGTCTACACTGCCCACAAAGAGTGAGGTAGGTCAACCTGCACCTGTAATCCCAGTGCTCAGGGTGGGGACAGAGACAGAGGGAGCCCAGGCTCACTGGCTTACCAATCTGGTTAAATCTGTGACTTTCATGTTCAGTAAGAGAGGCTCCCTCAAAACTGTAAAGTGAAGATTGACCGAGGAAGATGCCTGCTGTTGACCTTCGACCTTCAAACACACAAACACACACCCACACACATACACACACACACACACACACACACACACACACAGAGACAGAGAGAGAGAGAGAGAGAGAGAGAGACAGACATACAGAGAGGCAGAGAGACAGAGATATAGAGATACAAAGAGATAGAAAGGCACAGAGACAGAGAGACTCAGAGACAGAAAGACAAAGAGACAGAGAGACAGCGAGAAAAAGACAGACAGAAAAACAGAGACAGAGAGACAGAGAATTGGTTTACCACACATAGTAGATTCTAGATTCTAGCAGAAGACATTAGTGACAAAGACTCTGTACTGTTTCCTTTCTTCAAGAAACAATATGAAATCCAAAGCTCTATTTCTAGCCTTCAGCATCAGAGAAAAGGCTAGTATTGGTTTTAGGGAACATTCTAGCTGGTTCATTAAGTTTACCCCTGGTCTAATCACTAGGTTTAGGTTGCTAAGGTATTTTTTAACTAACAGGCCCGAACAGTCCAAGCCCAGGTTTTGAGATTTAAAGCCCTTTTAGCACTGTGTGGGATGTGGAAATGGCAGGTCCCTGAAGAGAAAGCTTGATGCTACTGTGAGAAAAAATGGGAAAGAGCTGCTGCTGCTAAGTCAAAAGCCAGATATGCTTTTCTCAGCACATGTTTTCATTCCTGACACAGCCTGCCTGTGTAAATCCTCTCACAGGATGTTTCCATGAAAGGTCAGTCAAAGGGCAGTATGCCAGCCCTAAGGTTGAAGTGGAAGTTGTGTCTTAAAAGCTGCTTCTTCATTTCTATGGCTTTCAAACCCTTCTTTGTTCCTCTTGTCTCTTTCCATCTAACTGAAGGTAATTTAAGGAAGAGAGAATTTCTCCGTTCTGCCTCTCTCCCTCTCCAGCAACCTTATCTCAGAATTTCCAGAGATGAGTCAACAATATCCTTACCTAGCTTAGTCCCTCCCAGAAAGCTGCCTTTCTAATTTATTCTTATAGTGGTGATCTATCAAGGTCTTAGCCTCCATTGATTCATTTTACCCACAACTGTGCTGTCTAATATGGTAGGCCCCAGCATCATTCAGCTATCAAACATCACACTTACTAAGTGCATTCACGGGACAGAACATAGAAGTCTTCTGTTGCTCTAGCCACATTTCAATTTCCTAGAGCATGTAACATGTTAATTACCTAGAACATGTGACATTTCAATTACCTAGAACACATACCATTTCAATTACCTAGAACATGTGAAATCTCAATTACCTAGAACAAGTGTCATTTTAATTACCTAGAACATTTGATCAATGATCCAGAACAGGTGAGAAATGGGTACCATGGAGCTAACAAAGCATAGGGAATCCTCATTATCTCACCAAGTTCCATGAGCCAGGGCTGATCTAGATCACAAACTTTCCTATGCTAAATAGTAAAATTTCCATTTTTACATATATTTATAGTCATGCATATGGGCCAGCCACAGAAAGTGGAAAACTAATTTTGCCTTAGAATGATAAGGAATTGGCCTGACAAGGTGACTCAGCAAATGAAGTCTCTTGCCACCATGCTTGGGGACCAGTGTTCAATGCTCAGAATTCACATGGTGAAAGGAGAAAACTGACTCTGGTAAGTTGTCCTCATGGCCATGCACATACACACACAAAATAAACATAAATGCAGTGCTTTAATTATAAGGAATAATAAATGTAGAGTTCTAAAAACACACTAAAAACCACACACCACATTAAACTGCCGTTCAGTGTTAGCGTATTACAGACTTCATTGCGATTTTTAAAAATTTATAATTCAATCTCCAGCAAATTAAGCATTCCATTTTTCCTTTTCTGTTTGTCAGCTTTCTCAGACTCAACTCTCATTTCTCACCCTCCAGTTTAGTCTTCCTTCTGGGCATACTGTGTTTATCGCTCTTGTTCATAGGATGTCTTTCTTTCTGCAATTCTTGGTCCTGGAAATGATCCTCCTTGCTGTTTCAAATTTGCTTATCAACCTCTTTCCTCTGCTCCTCATTGCACATTCAGCATCTATGTCACGCCTTTTCATACATTTATTTAGGAAATTGATCACCCATCATGTTACGATCAGCATTCCGTATGTCCTGGATGTTGTTCCACCAACTGAGCCTGCAGCACCAGGCCAACCACCTATTAGATTTGCGGTATATAGTTTTAATTTGAACTACATTATAACATTATTCAGACTTTAATATAAATCACCACAGTGCCTTCCTTGGCTGCCCTTTCACATAGACATCTCTTCCACTCACACCCTTATTTGTTCTTCTCTGCAGATACCAAGTGTGGTGGTGTGAATAAGAATGGTACACAGAGGCTCAAATATTTGAATGCTTATCAGCCAGCTGGTAGAGCTCTTTGGGAAGGATTAGGAGGCGTGGCTGTGTTGGAGGAGGTGTGTCACTAAGCATGGGCTTTGAAAGATCATGTGATTTCCAAGTAGATACCTCTGTTTCATGTTTTGGACTATGATGTCAGCTCTCAGCTTTGGTTGTAGCATCAAGCGGCCTTAGCGGTCATGGAGTTAACCTTTGAACTGTAAGCCACAAATTAAATACTTGACTTTATAAGTTGCCTTGGTCATGATATTAGAAAAGTAACTAAGGCACCATGCATTCCCTACTCTTCAATTTTTTATTGGATATTTTCTTTATTTACATTTCAAATGTTATCCCCTTTCCTGCATTCTACACCCACCTGAAACCCCTTATCCTATACCCTCTCCCCCTGCTTCTATGAGGGTGTTCCCCCACCTACCCATCCACTCTTGCCTCCCCACCCTTGATTTCCCCTACACTGGCACATCCATCGAGCCTTCTCAGGATCAAAGGCCTCGCCTCCCATTTGATGCCTGACAAGACCATCCTCTGCTATATATGTGGCTGGAGCCATGGGTCCCTCTATGTGTACCCCTTGGTTGGTGGCTTACCCCTTGGAAGCTCTGGGGGGTCTGGTTGGTTGATATTGTTATTCTTCCTGTGGGGTTGCAAACCCCTTCAGCTCCTTCAGTCCTTTCTCTAACTCCTCCTTTGGGGACCCTATGCTCAGTCCAATGTTTGGCTGTAAGCATCCACTTCTGTATTTGTCAGGCTCTGGCAAAGCCTCTCAGAAAACAGCTATATCAGGCTCCAGTCAGCAAGCACTTCATGGCATTCACAATAGTGTCTGTGTTTGGTGACTGTATATGGGATGGATCCCCAGGTGGGGCAGTCTTGGGATGGCCTTTCCTTCAGTCTTTGCTCTACACATTGTCTTTGTATTTGCTCCCATGAGTATTTTGTTCCCCCTTTTTAAGAAGGAGTGAAGCTCCCACACTTTGGTCTTCCTTCTTCCTGTGTTCCATGTGGTCTGTGAATTGTATCTTTGGTATTCCGAGCTTTTGGGCTAATATCCACTTATCAGTGACTGCATATCATGTGTGTTCTTTTGTGAACTCAATAATAAAATAACTTCTGGGGAAATTACCATCCCTGACCTCAAGCTGTACTACAGAGAAATAGTGATAAAAACTGTATGGTACTGGCACAGAAACAGGCAGGAAGAAAAATGGAATAGAATTAAAGATCCAGAAATGAACACACACACCTATGGTCACTTGATATCTGGCAAAGGAGCTAAAACCATCCAGTGGGAAAAAGACAGCATTTTCAACAAATGGTGCTGTTTCAATTGGAGGTCAGCATGTAGAGGAATGAACATCAATCCATTCTTATTTCCTTGCAGAAAGCTCAAGTCCAAGGGGATCAAGGACCTCCACATACAACTAGATAAGCTGAAACTAATGGGAGAGAAAGGGGGGAAGAGCCTTGAATACATGGGTGACAGGGGAAAATTTCCCCAACAAAACACCAATGGCTTATGCTCTAAATTCAAGAACCAACAAATGGGACCTCATAAAAATGCAAAGCTTCTGTAAGGCAAAGGACACCGCCAATAGGACAAAATGGCAACCAACAGATTAGGAAAAGATCTTTACCAATTCTATGTGCGACTGAGGGCTAATATACAATATATATAAAGAACTCAAGAAGTTAGACTCCAGAGAATCAAATAACCTTATTAAAAATGTGGTACAGAGCTAAACAAAGAATTTTCAACTGAGAAATATCAAATGGCCGAAAGTACCTAAAAAAATGTTCAACATCCTTAGTCATCAGGGAAATGCAAATCAAAACAACCCTCAGATTCCACCTCACACCAGTCAGAATGGTTAAGATCAAAAACTCAGGTGACAGCAGATGCTTGCTAGAATGTGAAGAAAGAAGAACACTCCCCCACTGTTTGTGGGATTGCAAGCTGATTTAACCACTCAGGAAATCAGACTGGTGGTTCCTCAGATAATTGACCACAGTACTATTTGAGGATGCAACTATACCTCTCCTGGGCATATATATCCAAAAGATTCTCCAACATATAACAAAGACACATGCTCCACTATGTTTATAGCAGCTGTATTTATAATATCCAGAAACTGGAAAGAACCCAGATGTCCTTCAACCAAGAAATGGATACATAAAATGTGGTACATTTACACAATTACTACTATTAAAAACAATGAATCCATGAAATTCTTAGGCAAATGGATGGAACTAGAAAATATTACCCTACCCTCCAAATTTCAACACACTGCATTTGTTACTGTTCTCACCACTATAATAAAACACCCAACAAAATCAACTTTATAAACGACTTGCTTTGGTTTACAGTTTGACAGTACAATCAGGTTATGGTGGTAAGAAGACAAAACAGTATATTCACAGACAGGAATTAAAGAGAGGGGGATGCTGAGGCCAAGCTTGCTCTCTCCCTTTTTATACAAGCCAAGAGGTTGCTATCATGGTGGCCCTTCCTTCTTCATTGAAACCTTTCTGGAAACACACACACACACACACACACACACACACACACACACACACAGATGTATTTTTATGGCAATTATAAATCCAGCCTAGTTGCTGATGAAGACAACTTTCCCATCTAAAACATGGGTTCTCTGCTCAATTCTTCCTGGTTTTCATACTGAATACCTCAGCAGAAGTATTCAGTTACTCTTAGTTCTGTCCAGATCTCCCCACTCACTAACACAGACTTCTTACTCACCTCTCTTTTCCTCTTGCATGTAGTGTTCCTCTCAAGAATTCTCTTGTTGCATTGAGCTGTTGGACAAAAAACTCTCCCCCTTCAAAAGCCACCAAAGAAAATGAAGAGTGAGCAATTTCCTGAGAAGAATGGCATGAATGGAAAGACCACCTGCTCAGTTCACGACTGCCCCAGGATCTGTGTAGCAGCCTAGACATGGTTCCCTGGTATCTCTGAGAGTCTTGGCTTTTAAAAAGGAGATAAATAATGAGGAATGAAAATAAGGTAGGATTGAGGAATAAAATATGAGCAGAGAGAGATGTTGATTCTCCATGCTATGGCAGAGTTTACCTCAGAGAGGTTTCAAACCAAGACCTTCAGCACATGTAGACGTTGGCCTCAAACTTGATTCATAACAGAGAATACCTTTGAAATTCTTATCCTCCTGCCTCAGTTTCCCAACTGCTGGGAGTCCAGATGAGCACTGCCAGGCCTTGTTTTGTACCTAATATTTTCAATCTCTGATTAAAATAATGATCTAGCCTTAAGCATCAAAGAAAAGATCCAAGTATTTAACATTATAAAATGTTTTCCACCTTGAGAGGCTTGGAGGTGTCGTTCATCCCCCTCCCCTTGGTTACCAAAGCAAAGCAAAGAGCTGCATGAGTTTTTGCTTTTATTTATCTTTTGCTGTTGTTGTTGTTGTTTTGTTTGTGGTTTTCTTTCAGTTTTCAGATACAGATTTAATTCCATTCTATCATATTTAAGCTTTAAATGAGAATAAAAGCATACAGGCACTTTGTTATAATTCTGTGCATTTACTATTTTGCATTGATTACCTGGGAGGTGTGATTTTTCAATATCTGTAGAAAACAAAACAAAAACATAAGGCCCAAATCATACTCTACATTCTCTTCCAACCATCCATGAAACCACAGCTAATACTTTCAAAAGGGATTTTTAAATCCAACTGAGAAGCACATACACTGGCCATTTTGATTTTCCTTCTCAGAAACTCTCAATTTAAGATTATAACAGGCCATGAAACACAGCTTTTTCCCTACCTCAGCCTGAATCTGAGAATAGTATGTATAACTCTACTCAAAATCCATCCACAGAGCCCATGATTTCAACAGTACTCTTTGTGTTACTTGGTTGGTTTCAGAGACATTGTCACCACATAACCCAGGGTGGTCTCAGACTCATGTATGAAGTTAAAGGCTGGCCTTTAACTTCAGATTCTCCTGCCTTCACCTTCCAAATGTGTTTATAAGTTTGTGTCACTAGCATGTACTGTTTTTGAAGAGTGGAGACGTGAGCTCAGAATCCTTTTCAATGCCAAGGTAGCTTCAGAAACATTAGAGCCCAGAAAGGGGAAGGGATTTTCCCAGAAGATTCAGTGAATCCATGAGATCCAGACCCCAAAGTTCCATTACTTCTCCACACACCACATTGCCCTCTGCTCGTTCCTTTCCTGGCAACGGTTCTGCAATGAACTCCTTATTACAGACAAAGCCTGTATGAGAATATGTCAGAATACAGTCCTTACAATATGAAACCCTGCAAGATGTCTCACTATGTGTGTGCCTCCAACTTGGGGAAACTGTCTTCCTCTTTCCACCACTAAAACATGCTTTCTGAGTAGCCCATCTGTACTCAACACTAAATCACGATATTTTTCCTGGATATCAACCTTATTCTCCATTCCAGGATAAGGCTGCCCAGGGCACTCCCTGGCAGGCATCCAATCAGAGCTGAGTTTTGCTGAGAATCTTCAGGTCTCCTACCATCCTGCATGCTGCTGCATCCACATGAAAGTTGCCTGGATAAAGCCTGGGGCTGCTGGAGGGCACTGAGCCTGGGTTCCTAAGGCTTTAGTCCTCTTCTGCTTTTCAGTTCAGCGCAGCTGTTGGCAAAGCTTCCCAGAGGGAGAAGTTGAAAGGGCCTCTTAATAGCCTTGTTCAGAGCTCCAGAGGAGAAATTAGACCTTTTTGCAAATTCAGCATAGAGTCGTGTTTGGCAAGACAGACATCTTAGATGGCCTTACTGATTCTGGAGCTATTGGAGGTTTAACCCCTTCATTCCTCAGGGTTATAAACTTTATAAGAAATTGGGAATATTTGTTTCCCACTGGAAATGGCTCACAGAATGCATGGTTTTTAATGGAGCTCCTCACTGCATAGTGAAGCTTTGTGTTTTGTCACAGTGCCTGTGATCAGAACCAGGACTTTGTGCACACAAAGCAAGTGTCCCCTCACCAAGCCACACCCCAGCCTCGAGCCTTGGTGTTGGGAATGTACAGAGCCATAGTAACCCTATCTCAATTCCAGAGGTGGAGGACTTCCTTCCGGGGAGCCTTCAGGTTTCCGACCTACTGAGAAGCTACCATGACGGTTTTAAAGTTATACATAAATAGCCAGCTTTCTTCTCCTTCCTGCTATGGATTTCCACTCTAATCAAAACTTGGGAATAGGAGCCATTGGTGTTTTAAGCACACAGAGAGAGTCTTCCTAGAAAATAATCGTGTGAAGTAAGAACTCAGAATACAGATTGACAGGTGACATCATTTGGTCACTGGATCTGAGTGTTTGAACTTCATTCTTAGTCAAGGCAATTACTGAATTTGTGTCATTTTTACTTCCCTAAGTATGTTGGAGTTGTGTTTCTGTTGCTAATAATTTTAAAAGTCACAATTAATAAATCTGCTTATGAAAGGTCATGGGACCAAAAGTAATGGGATAACTTTAGTTTAATAAAATTAAACACCACCAGATTCTCCACCCTGGGATGCAATTTCTCAAGATGATTTCTTGTGCTACTTTATGGTCTATAATTCAATATCAGACAATACAGTTAAGTCATTTGGCTTCTCTCTCTCTCTCTCTCTCTCTCTCTCTCTCTCTCGTGTGTGTGTGTGTGTGTGTGTGTGTGCGCGCGCGCACGTGCGCACATGTGCACGTGCGCATGTGTGTATGTGGACTGTGGACTGCTCCAACATTCTTTTCATATTCCACTGAAAGAGCATTTCTCACTGACCTGGGCTACCTTTGTCAGTCAGCAAGCTCCAATGATGCTGCTGCTCCTTACACTGAGGTTATAGGTGTGATTGAGGACATTGTGGGTTTTATGTGAGTGCTGATGTTGTATCCTCAGGTCTTTGTGCTTGCTCAGCAGGTGATTTTGCACATTGAGCCAGATCCCCAAGGCCCTTCACTTTATCCTTTTTGGAAGACCAAATTTGAACCTTAGAATGTGCAGAACAATATCTTAGACGAGTCTATTGCTCATGATTAGATGAAGGTCACTATAGACCAAGAAAAAATTGTTGGTAATGTTCCTTTTTTATATTCAACTTGTGATTCATGTCTTTGGTTTTAAAATTATTACACATATTTATTTAACTGTGTGCATAAGGGAAAGTAAGCAGATGGCTTGTGGAATTCAATTTTCTCCTTCCTCTATATGGATCTCATAGATCAGGTTGTCAGGCTAGGCCACAACCACCTCTACCTGCTGGACCATCTCTTGTTGGTACTTAAAACATATGTCTTATTAAGTTCTTTGGTATGCTTGGAAACATTAATTTGTATGCACAGGAAGGAGTGGGTAGTAGCTCAGGTGCCCATGGAGGTCAGAAGCAATGGATCTCCCTGGGTCTAGAGTTATAGGTAGTTATTAGCTCTCTAATATGGAACTTGAACTCTGCTGTGTGTGCGGGGGGTGGGGGGTGGGGGTGGGGGGTGTGGTATGTGCCCCTGTGTATGTGAGGGATATCGTATGCCCTTTCCCACCATTCTCTCCCTATTCTTCTAAGACAGGGTTTCTCACTGATCTGGGTTACATTTGTCAGTCAGCAAGTCTCAATGATTCTCCTGCTCTCCATACTGGGGTTATCTCTCCAGCCTCCTACAGGCATCAAATTTAAGGGATACGTAGTATATGTGTTTGGGAGGAACCAAAATTTGGAATTAATTAAGATATCTCCTTAGTAAAGATTTGCAGAGAACTCAGGATCTGATGGGAACGAGAGCAGCAGTGTTAATGGTGTTGAATGAGCATCATGTACCAGCCACGGTGCTTAGCCCACACCCCGCCACAATTTTCTCATCTAGTCAGCATATTTGCAACACCCAAGTACCACAAATATATTAAGAAGGTACAGGCTGGAGAGATGGCCATAGTTAGGAACACTTGCTGCTCTTGCAGGGAACCTGGGTTCAGACCTGAGACCGCACAAGGTGGCTTGCCCCTAACAGTAACCAGTCATGTTATGGGCACTGAATGCATGGAGTGCACTTACATACATGCAGACCAAACACTCATATACATAAAATAAATAAGCATACCAATTGATTGATCAGTTATTAAGAAGTTAGTTGGCTTACTTGCAACACATGACTACAGAATTAGGATGTGATCCTAGGTTGCCATAATGTCCCCAGTCATTCTTCTAGTCTCTGTTATTAGCCAGCTTTCTCTGTTGGTTTAGATCCTTCCTTGACTCTCTTTGGGATACTGCATTAGTTACTTATCTTTGGTCATGCAACAGGGTACCTAGCAAAGAAATATTAAGCCTTGAAAGGTTTACTTTGGTTCAGGGTTCAAGGATACAAACAACCATGGTGAAAGAGTATGACACAAGACACTTGGAGCCGCCAGTCCCGCTGAGTTCACCATCAGGAGGCAGAGACAAGGGAATGTAGGTGCTCAACACACATTCTCCTTTTTATTCAGTTCAGGATGTCAGTCCATCATTTAGGCATGTCTTCTGACCTCAACCTCAAAGGGATGTCCAGAGACTTATCTTCTGTGATTCTAGATGCTGTCCATTTGGCAATCAGTACTTGCCATCAGAGGCAGCCAGGCCTTTTTCTTATCTGCTTGAATTTTTGCCATTTGACACAAATGTCCTTATAGTGAATAGAAATGGAATATATAAAAGATGCACACATTTATTGTGTGTCATTTCTTTTCCTCTTGTGTCTCTAAGGATGCTGCCTCTGGTCTATCAGTCCTGGAGAAATGATCTTGATCTTTCTGTTCCCTTCATTACCTGATCCTGATCTGTGCTCCCCACTGGGAGGTAAAGGCAAATGCATTCCCAACAACCTTTTCTAGCCGGCCCAGCAGTGGGCAGTGTGCTCACCAGAAGCCACAGTGGCTGTCCTAATTTCAGGGTCTGCTTCAGTTTAGGGAAGTCTCCACTAGTGAGACCTAATCTTTCTGGGACAATCCCAATCCCATAGAAACTGGTCCATGATGCAAAATCTACAGATCCATCTTCTTAGAGCCTTTGTATCATTATGGCTCCATTGCAACAATACCTGCTTTTCTCCAATATGGTTTCATCAGCTTCTTTGCGTAAGTATTGATCTCTAATCAGGACTTTGATGTTCAAACTCCATCTCAGAATAGGTGCTTCTAGACACCTATTCTGTGAAAGAATTATGTATGGTGTGAGACTTTTGTATTTCTAGCTGAGCTCCTCAGAAACATGCACACAGCTCTTCATACTGACTAAAAAGCATATTTGTGTTTCTAGGTGAATATGCTAGGCAAACAATTTAGTTAAGTGAGCATTTTGACACATACCAGATGCTATATCAAAAAATATAAACCTAAGCTGGCTGTGAAGACACATGCTTTAGATCTCAGAACTCAGGAGGATCTCTGAGTTTGAAGCCAGCCTGGTCTCCAGAGTGAGTTCCAGAACAACCAGGGAAGCACAGAAATCCTGTGTAAATGTAATTCCAGGAGTTTTTCTTTATCTCTTTTGCTCCCAAATAACAACAGGGCATTTCTATAGCTGCTGTAACAAGTTTTAGCTCCTGAATAAATGACATAGAGACCTAATAAATTTATTAACAAGCTGCAGGCACTTTGTTGGGCAGATACTCATTTATTCTAACCTTCTATGGCTGGATGCCTACTTTCCAGCCATGTGGTCCTTTACCTGCAGTCTGAGTCTTGCCCTGGCTCTCTCTATTCTATATGTATCTTCATGGTGACTCCCCTGATGATCTGCTCATAGGGAATCCTCCTCTCCCTTTCCACCCTCTTCTTCCTCCTCCTCCTCCTCCTCCTCCTCCTCCTCTTCTCCTCCTCCTCTTCCTCCTCCTCCTCTTCCTCCTGCTCCTCCTCCTCCTCCTCCCCCCCCCCCATTCTCCTCCTCCTTTTCCTTCTCTCTCTTTGTGGCTGGTCTCTCATCTCAACCTCATGGCTGATCTTCCTCTCTCCTTTTCTCTCTTTCTCCTTGGGACCCCCTGATTGGGTTCGGAAGTCCTGCCCTATTCTCTTCTGCCCAGCTAATTGGCTGATCAGCTCTTTATTAATCAGTCAGAGGTTGATGGTTACACAATCTTTACATTTCCTTGAGACAGGAAAAGCTCCAAACACCATGACAATGTTAATGTCTGGGCTGAAACCAGATCTCTGGGCACAGAAATAAGCATCTGAATACACAGAGTACAAAATCATCTCCCAACCACCCAGTAATGAAAATAGGAAATAAATAAAATAAATAAATAGGAAAGTAAATAGGAAGGAAGGGAGAAAGGGAGGAAGGGAGGGAGGGAGGGAGGGAGGGAGGGAGGGAGGGAGGGAGGGAAGGAGGGAGGGAGGAAGGGAGGGAGGGAGGAAGGGAGGGAGGGAGGGAGGGAGGGAGGAAGGGAGGGAAGGAGGAAGGGAGGGAGGGAGGAAGGAAGGGAGGGAGGAAGGAAGACATTTAAACCCAGTGGGTTCATTCTGTCTCTGTATGGCTAATCACAGGGCCTCACAGAGGCAAAGTCACAAGCAAGTGACAGTTGGGCAGATATTCAATTTATAATCTGTGTTAATTACTTTTCTCACCACTGAGACAGAATACTCACCAGGGAAACTTCCCAGAGGAGAAATTTAATTTGGTTCCCAGTTTTCAAATACATGATCTACAGTGTCTAGAGTGGCCTAACCTATGGTGACAGTGAAGGTAAGGGGTAGCGTGCCTCAGACTCATGATAGGCACTTGCCATGGGACTTGTGTGTGTCTTGATGAACCAGAAAGCAAACAGGCTAGAGTGAAACACAGGATGGCATAACTCCCCTGGACTGGCCCTGGTGGCCTATTTCTGTCAGTTAGGCCCTATGTCTCAAAGGTTGCCTAACTGTCAAATATGATACCAATTGGTGACTGGGTATTCGAACATCTCAGCCTATGCAGAACACTCGAAGGACAGACTCTTTCCATCTCTGGCTTTATTTTTCTTTGCTCAATTTTATGTACCTAAATCTGATCAATGTCCACATGAGGTTTCAGGTGACATTTGTTCTGTCTACAACCCACTACAAACAAGCTGGTTTACTGCTCTGCTAAATGGATTGCTCTGCATAAAGTTGATGAACAACTCAATTAAGAGTGTGCCTCATTTTATTTTGGGGTGGAGCAATGTGTCCCCATGATGCTGCCTGGCTCTTCCCCAGGCACATACTTCATGGAATTCAGTAGCAACTTGGAGGTTTTGTTTTCTGTGATCCCCCGTAGCTGAACCCAGGGACAAGTCCTGCGTGATTTAGACCCTGGGCTCCAGAGAACCCCCAACCTATTGTTATCCTTTTACCCCTGTGCCCCAGCCCACAGATTCAGTAAAGGGACACTGTGGGCTTAGAGAGGAAGGAGCACACGGCTGTGTCTGGGTAGGGTATGTAGAAGCTGACTAACCAACAAGAATAATGAATCCATGGTATTATCATGCAACTAAGATGAGCTTTGCCAGGCTAGTCGAGGCTATGTAGGACAATGTTTAGAAAACAGAACTTGGGATTTTGTTCTTATTGTTGTTTTGTTTTATGTTTTGAGACAGGGTCTCATGTATCTAAACCAACTGATTTGAGTTGGAAGACTGCTTGCCTAGCATGCATAAGGTTGTGGGCTGCATCCCTATCATTTTATAAACCAGGCACAGTGGTAAAACATAAACTCCCAATACTTTGAAGTTAGAGGAAGGACTACCAGAAGTTCAAAGTCATCTTCAGCAATGAAGAAATTTGAGGTCAATCTGGGCTACCTTACTAAAACTCTAATGTTAATCACATTTATTCATATGTTCTTTTAAGCCCCATTACCAGATCCCCTGTGAAGCATATTACTAACCCCAACTTCCAGTGCTGTCAATTAATTATTGGGGAAATAATTAATAGGAAAGAGATTATGATAGAGTCAATGGGAAAGTCTAAAAATGCTAAACTCATGAGTCAGACGAGAGAGAGAGGTGTACTGCTTAAATCTAATTTAAATTAAAAAGATGTTTGTGAAACTCAAAATAAATCTTGCTCCACAGTGATTACCAGATGAAACATTTTGGTTAGTAGATGTTGAACTGGCCCATATTTCATGTCTCTAGTCAACGCTCCTTCTTTGCATCACCTGAAGGGCCTGAGTGCTCAGCTGATAAATGCTTTGTAAGTTTAAAAGATCATATATCACCACCATAGCTAATGTCATTCTGAAACTTAATCCAAAAGCACTCTGAGAAATGCCTTTGCTGCCAAAAAATTCCGACTGACATTCTTTAAGGTGCTGGTCAGGGCTGCTCTCCTTTCTGATGCCTCTTCATCAGTGATGTTCATGCTGGATTCAGGCACTAGAGCTTGCTTCTCTTGGACATCATTTTCTCAACATGGCCAGAATGCAAGTCATATGATAGTATCACAACTTCTAGTCACAGAAGACGATGTTGCCTATGTCCTAGAGAGTCTAGAGTTCCTGAGAGATTGTCCTCTGGTTATGTCTGTGAAAAATTGTTATTGCCATTGATGTTGTTTATAAAAATGATAAGATATATATACGTTCTATGGGTGTAGGAGGTAGGGAGGGTGTGGGAGAAAGGTGTGCAGGCCCAAGCCCAGGCATCCCTTCCCCCAGAGGGACCAGCAACACACGAAGATATAGTATAGAATAAAGTTTATTTAGGGCATGGGGAGGGGAGCTAAGGGGGTAATAGAGGCAGAGAAAGGCAGAGAGAGGGAGAGAGTAGAGAAGTGGAGGAGTGGAGGCCGGCCATGACCTCCAGAGGTCAGAGAGCAGGGGAAGGGAATGGGGAGAGGTGAGAAATAAGAGATGTAAGAGAGAGGAGCAAGAACCAGAGAAAGAGGAGGGGCAAACAGCCCCTTTTATAGTGGGCCAGGCCCACCTGGCTGTTGCCAGGCAACTGTGGGGAGGAGCAAACCTGTCTGTTGACAGGTAACTGTGGAGTGGAGTTTAGAAAGAATGCTAACATTAACCCGTTTTGACTTAATTAAAAAAAACAAACAAACTAGAAAGAGGCAATGGCAAAGCAGGAATAAGGTCTTCGTAATATCTCACTGCTTCATGCTGGCATTGGGGGCAGTGTATCTCTGGGGAGCCTAGAAGAATGGGTGTGGGGGAGGTTTGTCCAGTCATAAGAAAGTTGGATGTTTCCTTGATGTCCAGGGTCTGTGGAGCCGTCTGAGGGTAGGTCAGAAGGAATAGGTCCAGGAGAAGCGGCTGTGTCTGAGAGGAGATTGGAGCATCTGACGGTTGCTTCTCTAGAACTGTCCTGGGGGTAGTAAATGCCTGGACTTGACAAGATATCAAAACACATTATTATAGGTAGAGAAATAAAGTTAAGTACATTTGGAAGAAAGAAAAAATTTTCTTAAAATATCTCTTTTAAACCCAGAAGAATCCCACCCTTCGGAATAAGTAGTAAGTGGGAACTTTGGGCAGATGTACTCATCTGGATGGAGTCTATTGGTACCATGAGAGGTAGATCTGAGTGGATTTTCTGTAGCTTCTAAGTTTGTAAAAGAGATAACAACATGAGTTAACAACATGAACAGTCTTTAAGATGAACCTTTTGTGGAGCAGAAGGGACAAGATTAAAATGTTGAATAAGCTGGATCTCATAGTGGAATGTTTTATTAGTTAGGCAAATTTATAAGAACTCGGATAACATTAGGGCAGTGGCATAGCAAGAAGGGGAAATATGAAGCATTTAATTGATGGAAACTGAGTTTAGGTAAGGAGATAGCAGATTACACCGGTGAAAGCTTAGCTGTCAATGTAGTCAGAAGTCTGAGAAAGAGTAAATAATAATCTAGCAGTTATATTATTTAAGAAATAACAGAATCTAATCCTCAACAGTTCCCTGGTCTCTGTGGCAACTTCACAGCAATTTGGGCAGAGTCAGTCTGGCTTTCAAGCTCAGAAGACACAGGGCTTTTTCTCTGTGGACTGGATACACGTGACATGGGAAGTAAGCTTAGCCTACCTTGTTTTAGCCAAGCTCCTTGGCCCAGGGTATCCGGTTTTGTCCACTGCATTTTTAGTGTTGTCATATCACAAATTAGGCAGCATCCTGTAGCTGTGTCCACATCTTCTGAGACCATTTACCATCCTGGGCCAACTGTCAAGGACTTTGGGAATTCTGTTTTCTATAAACGTAAGGATTAACAAACTTCTGACAGGATTGGGAGTGAGAGATTGATTAGTTATAACTGAATGGAATTTAATAGCAGTAGCAAAGAGACATATGGCTAGTATCAGAATAAGAAAGCTGGCAGTAATGGCATGGAAAGAGAGGGAGAGAGAGATAAAGTCCCTTGTGTGTGCTAGAAGGTGGAAACTAGATCAGGGATCAGGGACTAGCAGAACAGGAGCCAGCTGAGGGAGCCCAGCAAAGAGAGAGGGGGAGGGGAAGCAGCAGAGTTCCTGGAAAGGGGAGGAGACAGAGGGGCTCACATGTGCAGAAGCAGCTGCTAAGACAAGGCAAAAGCTGTTTTAGGGGATAAGCAGGGTGAAAGCTGCGTTTCCCATGGCTGTGAGCTTTGGTGGGGTGGCAGGTAGTCAGATGTGCACAGGAAAGCAAGTCTAAGGGAAGAGCCTCTGTCAGGACACAAGGGTTGGGGCCAGACCCACCTTTCCCACTGAGAACAGAGAGCAGAACTAAGGAGCAGAGGGGAAAGGCAATAAGTAGGGGGCATGGACAGACTTGTTTTTCTGGCCAACTAGCTGAACCACTGGTTGTAGCAAGCCACAAATGGGGGTGGGGGGGAGAGAGTAAAGATATATGAAAGCTTGGATATATGGGATTTCCTTCCATTTACCGGACTGCTGGCAGCATGTATGGAGATTTTTTAAAACAGTCACATCTAACGTGCCATTAGCTGGTCATTTGGAACCATTTTCTAAAGAGTATTGAGTCCAAACCTTATTGCAGAGGTGTATCGATTCTGAGGGCCTCAAATCAGGCATTAATTTAAGAGATTTGAGATTTCCCAGGAGACATCCCAGTGGGGTGCCTGGAGGTACGTTCAAAGACCATTTAGCACCCATTCTGGCATCCCAGAGAATAAGTTCAGTAACCAGAGGTCAGCCAAACTAGAAATTCAGGTCATCACTAGAAGTTTCTAGGGGCTGTGGCTAGCAATTTCCCGGAAATTGCCAGAAAGCAATTCAACCTGGTATTAGGATTTTTAACGGCTGTGAGGATATGAACTGCTTTTGAGAGGGGAGGTCACCCAAGGGCTAGGTCTTAACTCGTAGGTCAGCCAGGAGGCCAGTCATAAGGACCAGGGCAGTGAAACACCAACCCCTCAGCCCAGAAAAGGTTGGCCAGACAGTATCCGGGCATACAGGGTCCTCCTGCTGATTGGAGAAACACCTTACCAATCAAAATGTAGGTGTGTATTTGTGGACTTTGCAGGAAGGTAGCAGGAAGTATGGACCTGTTTGTTTGGTGTGGCCAGATGTGGGCCGCAGTAGCACAGCTCACGTGGTAGAAGTCTGTGAGTCTGGTGGCAGCAGTGGTGGTAGCAGCAGCGATGGTCTGCAGCAGTGAAGGAAATCCACGAGGTGGATGAGTTGGCTTCACGATAGCTTCAGGCACATTGCCCGGACCCCTCAGCAACCTGCAGAGTTTCTAATCTGAGTCACACAGCACCAATGATGTGTATATATATGTTCTATGGATGGTGTGGGGTGTGGGGGAAGGATGTGCCTCAGTGGGCCCATGCCGAGGCATCCTCTCCCCTCCCCCCCCCCCCCGAGGGACCAGCCACACCACGGTATAGTATAGAATAGAGTTTATTTAGGGCATGGAGAGGGGATCTAAGAGGGGAGTAGAAGCATAGAAAGGAAGAGAGGGGTAGAGAGTAGAGAAGTGAAGTGGAGGCCGGCCATGACCATGTGGAGAGAGGGGGGAAGGGAATGGGGAGAGATAAGAGATAAGAGATAAGAGAGGCAAGAGAGAGGCAAGAGATAAGAAAGAGAGGAGGGGCAAGCAGCCCCTTTTATAGTGGGCCAGGCCCACCTGGCTGTCGCCAGGCAACTGTGGGGAGAGCATTTCTGGCTGTTGCCAGGTAACTGTGGGGTGGAGTTTAGACAGAGTGCAAACATCCATGATTGTTGATTAACGTAGAAGGGTTAGTACACTCTGGGCAGTATCAACCTCTGAGCAGGTGATCCTGGGTTGTTTAAGAAATGTGACTGAGTGTGAATCTGTGAGCAAGCAAGTTCCCCCATGATTGCTGCTTCAAGTTTAAATTTGAATTGCTGTCCTGATGTTCCTCAATGACATGGCCTGGAAGTGTAAGACAAATAACCCTTCCTTCTTCCACCTTACTTTTAGTCAGAATTTGATCACAGTAATAGAGAAGAGCTCTTGAAAAACATGCTCCTCCATGGGACGGAAGCTCTTTGTAGAAAAAACATGATGAGAAAAGATAACCAGGCAGAACTTTGCAACAGTGAAATGGAAGGAATTGGGATGGGGGTTAGAAGGAGAACTATTTGTTGGCCCCAGAGTGAAATATGAGTGGGGTTTGCCTCATTTCAACAACTTCAATCCAATTATAATTGTATCATTGTGCCCTTTCCCCAGCCTCGAGTAGGCTAAACAGACCCACAATGGTTTTACAAGCTAGCTGGAGTCTTCTGGCCTCACCGCATTTACAATTTCCTACAGGAGAAGACTGTCCACTGAGCTTGCTTTGTAACTCCATCCAGCTGAAACAAAGGATGGGCTCTGTGGGTTTTTCCTATATAACCAAAGTGCTGAATATGGAACTTTGAGCCTTGATCAGAAATTGTCTTGGCTTCATTCTTCTCTCACAGCCCATCAATTTTCATTTCCAGCCCCCTTTCCAGGTAGACCCAGTTCATCCATGGCTGCTAGATGGCTAAAAAGGGGCTGCTTGCCCCTACTCTCTCTCTATCCCTTGCTTCTCTTGGCCTATCCCTCTTATCCCCCCCCCCCACGTGGTCATGGCCGGCCTCTCCACTTCTCTACTCTCTACTCTTTTACTTCTCTCTCCCTCTCTCTACCTTTCTCTGCCTCTACTACCTTCTTAACTCCCCTCCCCATGCCCTGAATAAACTCTATTTCTATACTATACCTTCTCGTGTGGCTGGTCCCTCTGGGGGAAAGGATGCCTGGGCTTGGGCCTGCTGAGGCACACCCTTCCCCCACAGCTACCTCTCTTTACACCCATACAATATATATGTCTTTATTACTTTTATATACACATCAATAGTTTCACATGATCAACATTTCATATATCATCTCTACTGTCAGGTTCACTTATAGTAGAGGATGTGTAAGTTCTATGTTTAAATGAAACATATTAAACATGATAAAGTGATGCAGAATTTTTTGAATATAACTAATGGTCCATCCACTCATGTTTGCTAAACCTAATTTGATTACCTTTCCCTTAGGTATTTTTCCTATATTTAAAGAAACTAAATATTGATCTGAAGTTGGTGTGTCACAGTTCTGCAATCCCAGTGACCTGGGAAGCACAGGCTAGAGGACTTCAGGGACCACTGAGACCCAGACGCAATGTGGAGAGTGAAAAGAAGGCTGTTGATGTCCTCGGTGGCACAGCGCTCGGCTAGCGGGCACAAGGCTCTGCATGCAATCATCAGCACTGGTAAAAAGAAGAAAGAAAGTATGGCAAGTTGATCCCAGAAATTTTATTTTTAAGTATATTCCTCAAGTAAAATGAAGATATATATTCTCATCAAAGGGTCACATACAAATGTTTACAATCATTTTATTTATAATCATGGATGTCTGGCAATAATCTAAATGGCTTTCGTGGGGAGGGAAGAGATAATAAACGTGGTACATCTATACCAGAGAATACTATTAAGCAACAGATATTACAATTGTAGTGTGAAAAACAACTTAAATGCATTGTTTAATTAAAGCAATTGAAGGTTTAATATACTGTCAGGTTTCATGTTGATATGTTCACAATTATGTTCACATTGTATTTTTGTGAAAAGCTAATTATACGGACACAACAGATTAGTATACATTAGAAACTGAGAGAATTGAGTGGGATGAGGGGATGAGGTGGGGCTGAGGGGGTGAGGGAATAAGAAGATGAGAATTTGGGGGTGAGAGGATGGGGGATGGGGGATGAGGGATGGAAGATGAGGGGGTGAGGAGCTGAGGGGATGGAAAGTGGGATGATGAGGGGATGAACGGGTGAGGGGACAAGAGGGTGAGGGAAGGGGGTGAGGGGATGGGGGATGAGAGAATGGAGAATGAGGGGGGAGGGGGTTGAGGAGTCTGCTTCAGAGTTTGAATTGTTGTGGCTGTATTATTATTATTGTAAAAACACTCAGAACTCTATCTTAATCTTTCTTCCTTCCTTCCTTCCTTCCTTCCTTCCTTTCTTTCCTGTCTTGAGATTGTTGCACGCGATAGTGTGTGCATAGAAATTAGTGAACAACCTGTGGACATCGGTTTCTGCCATCTACTATGTGAACCTGGTTATCAAATTCAGATCATCAGCCTTGGCACTATTACTGCTGATCAGTCTTGCCAGCCCAGTACTACATGTCATAATGTGTTCTTTTATTGTATCTAATTTCTGTTTCAATTAGAAAAAAAATGTAGCTTAAGCTTTTGTGTGTATATGACTCAAAACTAGTGAGACAGCCTAAGAAAGACTATTTTTTTAAATGGGGTGGGAGTAAGATAGAGGAATGGAAGGATGGAGGGGCTGGGGGTGGAGGATGATAAGATGTATCTGCCAAGGCTGAGAAAGAGTTCCAACCTTTTGGGAAAGTGATACCTGAGTAAGTATTCATGAACTAAGTAGAAATCCACACTTCAAAACATCGTGTGAGAAAGAAATCACATATGCAGCAAAAGCTGTATCTTTTGCACATGATGGGGTCATCTCTGCCTGCTAGTATGCTAGGTAGTAAACAAAGTCTCTCTCTCTCTCTCTCTCTCTCTCTCTCTCTCTCTCTCTCTGTCTCTCTCTCTGTCTCATTTCTTTCTGGGTTTATTTTCAATTATAATTTGTTGTCCTATCTTGTCCTTGAGTTTATCATTAAAGGCTGTTCTTTGGGGTGGTGGGGACCACTCAGTCACTTGCCTGCAGCTTAAGCTTCTGAAGCTGTAACCTGGGAATGGATCCATTCTCCCAGCACCTCTGAAGGCTTGCTGGAGCAAGTGAGCATGCCAGTGGAATTTATTCTACAAAGAGACCTCTCCGACTCTAGGGGCCATGTGCCAACCTCTGGACTTCAAAAGGCTTCCAGAGATGCCCAGGCAAAAGGCTCCTGGGAGAGGAAATCTTCTGACTCTGAGGTCAGGTTTTCTTGTTTCTTTCTGCATGGTCTGTGTTTCTCTAACTGCAGGGACCAGTGAGTTATCTGGGTGCAATAACACCAAGCTGCTTTTTTGGTTGCTTGTCTTGTCTTATCCACTGAAAGTCCCCTGTACAATGTCACTTTTTAAAAACACTTACCAATAGTTCTAAAGAAGGGGGGGAGAAATACCCCCCAGTGAATCAGATTTTCTCAAATTTCCACTCTGTGATCTTGATTGGATCAAACACTTGAAAATTATGTTAAGGAGTTTGGATCAAAGTAAGTCAAATAGAGTTGGATCTAATTCTCTGGAACTTCGGGCTACCATCACAAAACACAAAGTCATTTCCTGGCAGGCTAGGAAGGGGAGTTACCAATGCTCCTGCCCTGATGAGAAATTGAACGACAATTGGCTGGGCTTCATCTCAGAGGCTGGGGACGGTCTGTGATTTATTAAATAAGACATCAGCAAAGAGACAGCCAAAATAAACCTACGTTGCTGAAATGTAAAATTACATTAAAAGCAGAGAGCAGATATTCATGTTTTAAAGGGAAGAGGTAGTGGGAAATAGTCATTCCAGAGTAAAGGACAGACTGTACAAGATGGGAGAAAGGTGTCTCCACGAGGCACTTCCACACCAAGTACTTAGAGCCCACACCGTGGAAGAGAGAACAGGCTATGGATGTGCACATAGAATTAAAGCACCAATCACATTACTGTTCTGCATTTTAGGATGAAAAATTTTAAATGGCAAAGTGTGTTTTAAAAAAGCCAATAAAATAAACATTCATATATGTACCTTCCAGAGCTGACAGTAAAATTTGTATAAATTTCCTTTAGGCAAACTATCTTGTTTTAGATGTATATAGGTCTCTCCACTCCCCTCGTTCCTCCCCTTCTCTCCTCTCTTCTCCCCTTCTCTCTTCTCCTTCTTCTTTTTCTTCCTTTGCTCTGTCACTCTCTGTCTCTCTTTGTCTTTTGCTACCACCAGTAAAGTTGAAGATATCATGATCATCCATTGCTAAAACTCAGCCTCTTCCTTTACATAACTTAAAATGGGCTTTTCAATCCTGAGCCTGTAAATCCTTCAGATAATAAAACTCTGGACAAAAAAATTCATTTCAATCTCTGTGAATTGTCTCTGGTCCCGAATGACTTGGGGCAAAATACATTTTTGGCATTGGTTTTATTCTTGCTATGTCTATTCGGTTTGTGTGATTTATTCTATGGATAGAATATGCAATAGCAACCCTCACACCTCCACTCACCTTACAGGAGTGAAAAGGTCTCTCTCTGGGGCATGGTGTTGGAACCAGGAAGTTATAGGCTGGGGAAATGCTGGCCTAATGAGGTGGTGGGATCTACAATCTGGGGCTTGAGTCCACACACAGTGGCCAAATGGAGGCTCTTCAAAAGCTGGCAATGGTTATCCAGGAACACATCTCAGGTTCAAGTGTGATTGTGTAGCTAGACCCTGGGCCGAGCAGCCTGACCACAAAGTTCACAATAAAAATCATTTGAGCCTCCAGGATACTTTCTGTTCTGTGGTCACCATTCATTTCCTCAAAGCAAACTCCCCATGGAAGAAACCCAGAAAACTGGTGAGTCAGCTTTCTGGAATGAGCACCTCCTCCTCCCCCTCCCCTCCCCCTCCTCCCACTCCTCCTTCCCCTGCCCCTTCCTCCCTCCTCCTCCTCCTCCCTTTTTCCCCCTCCCCTTCCTCTTCCCCTTCCTTCTCAACCCTCCTCCTCTTCCACATTCTGCTCCTTCTCCACCACCTCCCCTTCTTCCTCCCCCTCCTCTTCCTCCACATCCTTCTCTCCCTCCTCCTCCTCCTTTTGCTCCTCCACCACCTCCCCCTCCTCCTCCTATTTAAGGCACAGTTTTATCTGTGAAATACTGGTTGAGGAGAATTTCTGAAGCTCAGGAATATAGAATTCTGAACAACTTGGCCCAACCAGGGTCAGTCATTGGAGCATCTGATATAATGTGTTTAGGAATCAGCAGAAAGGCATGTGTGGAGAAAGGCAAGACAAATAAGCTTAAATAAACACCCAGTGTTCTGACTAGCTTTATGTCAACTTAACCCAAGCTAGAGTCATTTTGGAAGAGGGCACCTCAATTGGGAAATTCGGCCACCACGTCGGTCTGTGAGCAAGTCTGTGGTACATTTTCTTGCATGATGATTGATTTTCAGAGGGACCCAACTCTCTTAGGTAGTGCCATCCCTGGGCTTGTTGTTCTGGGTGCTGTAAGAAAACCGGCAAGCCAAGAGGAGACCTCTTGTAAGCAGTATTCTCCTCGGCCTCTACATCAGCTCCTGTCTCCAGGTCCCTGCCTTGTCTTCCCTTAGTGATGGAGTGTGATATGGAAGTAGATACAAAATGAACCCTTCCTCTCCAATTTGCTCTCAGTCATTGTGTTTTATCACAGCATTAGTAACACTAAGACAGAAACTGGTACCAGGTTATGAATATTGCTGTAACAGACCTGGCCACGTGTTTTTGTGAGGATTATTGTGTAGTTGAACTCTGGGCTGAAGAAGCTACTAGATGTTGAGAGCTCCATAGGTCATTCTGTGGAAGCTTTAATGTTACAGATGTTGAGAACAATGCAGACAGCGCAGGGCTTGTTTTCCAAGTTTCAGAATGAAGTTTGAGATTCTCTTAAGGAATCCTTAAATCAGCTGCAAATAACAAGAGACCAGATCCACTGTGGTAAAACCTTTGCTTTTGGGCTAATCAGTGCTGGTCAGCTGGAGCTGAGAAATTGGTGGTGATTAGAAAGAGACCAGCATCATTAGGTAAAGGCTTCTGTGGAAGTGTTTCCTCAGCCTTACCACACAGAAGCTGTGGTCCAGAGGTGCCAAGGCTTTTGGTCATGGTGTTTTATAAAGCATTAGTGACTCTAATAAACAACCAACACCATGGTATAAGATATTGAATACATTGGTTACAAACATACATATATAATCAATAAGTAAATTCTAAAGTCCATTTTCTTGGAGCACTGTCAATACTTGTTATTTCTTCTTGTCTATCTTTTGTGTGTATGTGTGTGTGTGTGTGTGTGTGTGTGTACATACTTGTCTACTTATGTGTGTGCGTGTACAGGTCTTGCACAGGTAGCCACAGGGCTGTGAATTCCCACTCTCCCTCCCATGGTAGCCATGCCTTACCCAGCAGATAGTGTTTCACAAAGTTCCTTGAATGCTCCTTAGGCCTTCAAGGGGAGAGATACATGACTCAAAAACCTACATATTTTCAATTTACACCTATCATTTTAAATTTGATCTTCTAAGGCAGTCAATCATCTTCTAGTTAGTTTGAAGTTGTATTATCTATCTGTTCCCATTGGAGCAATGTTTCTTTGTGATTTCCCAGGTCAAGTACTAGAATTTTACATACAGAGTGTCTAGGTCTTCTGTTCAAAGAATCTCAAAGTTGAAGTCCAAGTGCTACTCAGTCTGAAATTTTATGAGAAACTGAGGTACAAACTGGAGGATGTTCAAGGAACCCACCTTTCTTTTTCCTTTATTTTTACATTTGTTGGGTTATGGCAGTATGAGCGTGGTGAGTGTCTGTCCCATGTCCACCCCAGGCTCAGGCCTCTCAGAGAGGTGGGATGAAGGAAGTTTGACCTCGCTCACCCCACAGCACTGTCGGATGGGTGTTGGGCTGTGAGAAGCCGCAGGAACACCGCCTGCGGTTGGGGGAGCATGGCCAGTGGGGTCCCAGGGGCCTCATGGAAGTCTGCTCCGTCTGGTTCTCAAGCTCTTGGGCATCCCAGGCACCACTGGATGCTGCGGAAGAGCTGAGAATGGAGTGGGGGCCCACTGGCTGGATGTAGCCCGGGGCCGAGGGGGAGAGGCAGGGGAGAGCCCGGCTGAGTCCCTCGGGGACTGGGACTTTGGCTTGTCACTGGCTAGCTCGTTGGCTTGGTTTGGTGGTGGCCATGGTTAGGTGTACTGTGAGTCCTTCTGGGGGTGACTAGATGGCTCTTTAGACGAAGGCCTGTTTCACTGCGACCTCAAGGAAGGGCAAGGTTGAAATACCTTTGCAGGGAGGAGTGGCTGGGAAGGGGAGTGGCTAAACCTCTAGGTGCCTCATTAACAGGGGGATGTCTTGAGGCTACATGACCACACCTCAACCTGTACGTGATGGTTACAGGCCTATGGAGAGCTGCTGCCTCTTGTCAGGGGACCAGGAGCATGCCAAAATGCCTACTGTCCCTTGTAGGGTTATCCCCTGTTGCGGACCCCCTACTGGGTCCTTGGGTTTTAAACCATAGCACAACCAGAAACCAGGCTGCCCTACACAGTCCCATATACATTGAAAATAAGTTTTTTTCATACAAAATATTCTGATCCTGTCTTCGCCTCTCCCCTCCTGGACCCTCCATACCTCTCTACCCATCCAAATGTACACAATTTCTTTTTTTCTCTCATTAGAATACATGCAGGCATCTAAATGGTATAGTACTGAGGACTGTCTTCCTGGAGCTGCCTGTGTAGGCTGCTGCAATGGACAGCAGGTCACTGTTTTTCTTATACATGATTGATACATTTTATTACGAAGTTTGCCTGATTAACTCAGGTTAACCTGTTATGATCCCAGTTCAAATCCATTGATATCTTATTCTATTTACAGGTCTCTCTCACATTCACATTTGACAAAATTATATAAATCGATGGGGTCAATGGAAGGTGGATATTTGGGATGCCATCTTAGGAACCTACCCACTAAAACTTACTATTTATGGGATTGTGGAGATAGCTCAGTTGGTAAAGTAAATTAAGTTGATAAAGCTTGCCTTGTAAATAAAAGGTCCTGAGTTTGAGTCCAGAACCCCCATTAAAATGTAAATTTGTGTGTGGTAACCTGAGCATAAAATTGCAATACTAGAGAGACAAGAGACAGGAAGATCCCCAGGCCTCACTGGACATCCAGCTTAATGCTTGGTGAGCTCCAGGGCCTGGAGAGACTCTATCTCAAGAAACAGGCAAACAAATAAAGACTGGCAGACTTAAAGCTAAGGGGCAGCACTAGAGATAGTCTCCTGGCCTCCACTCACACACAGGCAGTATTTCTTATACCTATGCTTTCCTTCATTCAGACTTGACACGACTCCATCTCAAACTCTTTCTAACGCCTTTACATTTCTAAATGCGGTTCCTAAGTAGGGTTCCCTCTCCATATAAGTGAATACACTGTTACCAGCATGAAAGTTCTGGTCTCAGATACCTTCATCGAGCTACCCAGCACTCAGGCCAGCATCTAAAGAGAGTCATTACTTCACCTTACCATCTCTGCAAAGTCTATTTCCCTTACTTCTCAGTTAGTATGTTTATAGTCTGTGTAGGTACTGTTGATGAAAATGGGCATGAAAGCTTTAACAAGGATGAGTACACAGGATAAGAAGCAGGGATAAGGTTGAGACTTGGGGTTAGTTTAGACCTCATACCTAGTTTAAGTCCAGCTGAGCTCCAGTGGTGTGTGCCAGAATCTGCTCTAGCTACAAGCAGTTGCTGGGGCCATGTTACCAGTCTGTATAAATCGCCAAGTACGCCAGTGTATCTGGTTCTTGAGAATGACAAAGAAACAAACATATATAATAGTTCCTCTTCTCACTGTTGTGACAAAATTGCTGACAGCTTAAGAACCAAGAGTTTCTTTGAGCTCTGGGTGGAGTTTACACTAGGGAAGGCATGGCAGCCAAAAAACAGGCGTGTGGTCATGGCATGTCTGGAGAGATGAAGCAGAGAAACAAATGCCTAATGCCTGTACTTACCTTGCTTCCTTCTTTCTTATTTAGTCCACGACCCCAGACCTTAGGGGGTGCTGCTCACAGTTAGGTCGGGTTTTCCCATCTCAATCAATCCACACTAGAGAATACCTCACAGCTATGGCTAGAGCTTTGTCCACTAGGTGGTTCTGGGTCAAGTTAAGTCGACTATCAATATTAACCACCATATTGACAAAGGAGGGAGGAGAATAAAAACTCCTGCATGCTGTCACTTTTTTTAAAGTTCATTTCCCAACCTTGAAGTACAGATTTGTCATCCTAGTTTACCTGGAGCCTGAGGCAGGAGGATTCTAAGTTTGACTTTAACTTCCTTTGACTACAGACCGAGTTTCAACACCAGACCGGGCACATTAGTGAAATGTGCCTCAAAACACAAAGGTGGAAATAGAGCTGGGGACATAGCTCAGTGGTGGAGCATCTGCCTACCGTGCACGAACATTCAACCCCAGAACTATGAAGGGATAAATAGTCAAGCACATTAGCCGTTCTGAGAACCTGACTTCATGAGCAGATGTACGCAGAGCCTTGGTAGATGTCAGTAATGTTCCTTCTACAAAAGTGTGTCCAGGCCCCCTGGAGGTGCTAACGCTCCCCCCATACCCTTTAAAATTAGATTGACTTGGTTACAAACTGCACACACTAAATGAGCAAAACTATTAAATGAGGAGGGCTGCTGAGCTAAATAGCTGAGCATTTAACGGTTCACCGTGGCATTACCATTTTTATGGTCTATTAAAGCAATTGGAAGAATACCAGCTGAACGACGAATCAGGTAATTTATAAATTACCACATGCCTGGGTAAAATGCAGAGCCCCCTTCCCACATAATGAGATGTTAGAAAGAAGCCCGCCTATATCCGGCTGGTGCTTCTGCCAATGACCGTGAACTCTTACCTTCCTGCTCCCTCTTTCTAAATCCATGCTTTAAAGAAAATTACAATATTCCAGGTCCTGCCCTTCAGTGTGTCTTTCTTCCCTGATCTATTTTCAATCCCATGGAGGAAGGCGGAGAGTCATTATTAAGAATTAGAAGAGCCATTTTCTAAGTTGCTGCCCTTAACTTTGGCAATTTAAGATTGAAAAGAAAGGAGCCTGTGAGTCTCAGGCTGACTCCATCTCCTGCTAGTCCCTAATGAAGCTTGCAACACAGACGTCACCTTCCACTGACTCTCTCCCCCTGAACTGGGAAAAAAAAAATCAGGGGAAAGAAAATGTGCATTCCCTTTTTTCCAGGAGCCACATGCTTCTGGGGGTTTTAAAGAGAAAGGAAGAGGGGCACGATTAGCCCCTCTGCCTACCTAAATTAAAGTCATTCTAGAAATACCTAGCTGCTCCTTGTACCAGCACCCCAATGGCACTCCAGGTAGAAGCGAGTTTCACAAATGGCTGCTTTGTCACTACAGGGGATATGTGGAGGATGTCACATGCAGAGTTGCTGGATCCCACAGTCCCCAAGAAGCCATATTTTTCACGGCAGCTTCTGAGAGCTAGCATGGGGGTTGGGAATGGTAGTCAAGACACCTGGAGAGAATCATGGAGCCTTTGGGATTTTTGAGGGAGCAAAGGCTGAAAGGAGGGAGCATTAAGATCCCTAAACAAATAAAGTCTCCAGCAGAAAAACAAAGGTTTCTGCCACTCTGAAAATCTGGAAAAACTCTGCAGATTCCTCCTTATTTGAGCAGATGCTGGAAACACAAAGACAATAGATGCTGGTGAGGACCTGGATTCTGTGTGGTGAGGATCAGACATCTGCTTTTCCTG
This sequence comes from Rhynchomys soricoides, assembly GCA_019843965.1. Lineage (NCBI taxonomy): Eukaryota > Metazoa > Chordata > Mammalia > Rodentia > Muridae > Rhynchomys > Rhynchomys soricoides. The sequence continues at coordinate 452,208 of JADRCH010000128.1, read as the reverse complement.
TTCCTGTTCTTGTCCTGACTCCTGTGACAGTGAACCCCCTCCCCCCCGTGTGTGTGTATGTGTGCTCTACCATAAAACGAGCTAGTTAAGACAGAGCTATACCTGTACTGCCTCAAACACTTGATTACAGCCCTTCGACCGCCTGGCTTTTCTTTAGGATAACAGGGTGTTCTATTGGTGTGATATGTCAGACAATCTACTAACACTTATTCTAGGCAAACACACTGTGATCATTAGAAAATAAATTATTCCAGTGTTTGCAGTTGTTATACTAGACAGTACTTTCTAAGCTCCTTTAATGCATCTACCCTCAGGCTAAAGGATGTGTCAATTCCAGCTCGCCTGCATCTCCCTTTAGTGGAAGAACAATGCCTATGGAACCAGGCTGACATTTCTCGTTTCATTTGATTTCTTTCTTCTCAGAACCTTATGAGATAGACAACCTCATCTTCAGTCCATCACTGTGAAAACAGTCAAATATTGGTGCTGGAGTTTAAGCCACCGGGCACTGAGAAGTTAAGCGCATGTTGGTCTCCAGGCCTCACACAACAGACAAATCTAGTTCTTTGGTTTATGCATAAGCATTAGCTCATCCTAAGCATTTTATCTTCTTGTGTTCACATCTCAGACCCGCCTTTTGTTACCGATGCAATGTGAAATGTCACCCACCGGCTCCTCCTTTGAGTGCTTGGGTGTCAGCTACAGATACTTTTAGAAGCTGTGGAGCCTTTAGGAGGTAGATCCTGGCTGGAGGAAGTAGTTTACTGAAGCACGATTTTGAAAGTGATGCCTGGCCCTGATTTCTACCACACTCTTTCTGTTTCCTGGTTCACCATGGTTTAACAAGTCAGAATCACATTTGCACTGTCACATGCTGGTGCCACTATGAACTGAGTGCCTTTCCTTACCTTGATCTTCTGACATCACGAGGCTAGATTGCTTCTTGAAGTATATTCTCGTTGTGATAAGACAAGTGACTGTTCATAGGAAGAGATCATGAGCTTCTCAAGCCCCAATTCCCCTATTGCAAGCGAAGGATGACAATATGTATGATCTGGAAATATGCATGATGTAGGAACAAGAAATGATAACAAACGGATGTAAGATCTTGTCTCCGGTCTGAGAATGTCTCAGTGAATCAAGTGTTTGCTGTACAAGCATGAGAATCCCAAAACTTTTGTGAAAGCCAGGCATGACAGAATACACCTGTCACTCCGTGCACCTAGAATAGATGGGAGGTAGAAACAGGAGAATCCTGGGAAGCTCCCAGGTCAACTACCCTGGTGTACAGAATAACAAACAAGAGACTATCTCTAACAAGGTGGAGAATGAGGACTGACACATGAGTTTGGTATTTGACCTCATGGCATTTGAGGTGGGCCATGGTAAGCTCAGGGTATTTCGACATACAGAGAGAGAGAGAGAGAGAGAGAGAGAGAGAGAGAGAGAGAGAGAGAGGAGGAAGATGAGGAGGAGGAGGAGGAGGAGGAGGAGGAGGAGGAGAAGGAGGAGAGAAAGAACTTAGGAATTTGACTTAGCACTGGTCCATAGACTTGGCTTGGACATGGTCTGCTCCATCTTTTTATATGGGAGCATCACTGACACCATTTTTTTATGGTGCTTTTGTAGTATTGTGATAGCACTTCAGAGTTCACGAGTGTAGGATTTGTGTGCATCTGGGGTTTTTGTGTGTGTGTGTGTGTGTGTGTGTGTGTGTTTGAGTATGCTCATACATGTGTGCATGCATGTGGGGGCTAGAGGTCACCCTCAATTGTCATTCATGCGGTGTCATCCACCTCTGTTTACTGGCCTGTGTTCATCACTCCAGGGAAACCGGTTAGGCAGCTAGCCCCAGAACTCTACCTGTCTCTGCTTTCCCAGTGCTGAGAGTGTACGTACACACTACCATGCTAGATTTTATATGTGGGTGCTGGACATTGAACTCAAGTGCCCATGCTTGCAAAGTGAGCACTTTACAAATAGACAGCCATCTCCCAGCTGAGCTCTGTGTACAAAATGAACAGCTTGATTGCAGCTTAATTTATGTGCCACAAAACTCACCCATTCTAGGCACAGACTAATGAGTTTTCACATATGCAGTCTGTAGCCATGTCTAAGATTCACAGCTTGGCATTTCCATCACCATCAAAACATTCCTTCATGCCTGCATGTAGGTAACCCATTGACCCACATTGGCATTGCAAAACCACTGGCTTGCCTTCTGTCTTCACAGATTTACCTTTTCTACAAATTTTTTATGTTGACTTTTTCCCCACTGTTTTAAATTCCAGCCCATCCATCTTAAACACTTGAGCTGTTTGTTAAATTCCCAGGCTCTGATTTTCTTGGTTGGCATTAATCTAAGGGCAGGGACTTGCTACAATTCATAAACCACACGAGGAGATCTGCAGCCAACAAAATGTAAGCACCTTTCGGGAAAACATCCAGGATAGTGAGGTTTCTCTCAAGCAAGACCCAGTCATTCAGTAAATCTCCCACAGGTGAGCAGGTATAAGGGAAGCTGGTGACAATCTGGGGGTAGCCCTAACCCATTGTCTCTCCAGAGTACATCCCTCAGTGGTTCCCTTAGGCTTGTCAACAAGCAGCCTGGCATCTTCTTACCCCATGAGAAGCCCCGCTAGACCCAGAATACAAGCCTTTTTGGCTCTCATTAGCTCCTTGTCCCTGGGGAGGAAGCACCCCTACCACATCTGTTCCTCCTTGGGCCATCCTCGGGGGACAGTCTCAGCTCAAGCTATTCCTGAAGGATTTGTGAGTTGTCCTCAGAGAACACAATCTTCACAGGCCTCTATGCGTCTCAGCTGATGGAAATGACATCCCAGACTCCAGGGTGGGGTTTGAGGGGTCCTCAGAGACAGCCTTCGATGTCCTGATGGTCTCTCTGGCAATGTTAATGTCAGGATACAGCTTGCTGATACTATAGTGATTTCCCAGCTGTGATGTTTCACACCCAAACCGTGTGTGAAGCCTGAGGCTGAGCCAGCTTCACTAAATCAGGTGCAGGCCTGTGGAGAGATGCTTCTGGGAGGAAAAGGCCATGGTGACTTGCAGAATGCATCCTTCATCTAAAAGGGACAGCCATGGTTCAGTCATTGCCACTTGTCTCTGTGAAAGTTGCAAATGCCACCTTAACAGAGCTGCTGATGCCCTAGACATATGGAAACCCTAATCCTCATGTGAAATCTTACGTCCTAAGTGACATAAAAAAAAAAAAAATACAGAAACTGAAGGTGGGACTCAGCAGTTAAGAGCACTTGCTGCTCTTACCGAGAATAGGCATTCAGTTCCTAGCACCCACACTTGGTAGTTCACAACTGCCTCTAACACCGGTTTAGGGGATCTAATGTCCTCTTCTGGCCTTCATGAACATTGCGATGCTCCTACTTACACACACACACACACACACACACACACACACACACACACGCACGCACAATGAGAAAGAATAAGAACATTACAACACAACACACACACACACACACACACACACACACACACACGAAACACCTGTGATCTATACCAGCCCTTTGGTTACCCATGTCTCTCAAATGTGAGCTAAGCAGTTCCCTTGGCTGTTTTGACCTTTTCCGAGAATCCAGGCTAATGTAAAAACGAAACAGCACAGGTTATAAGATCATTCTGCCTGCTGAGCTGCAGTTCTGTGGTCATTCAGTTTTACCTTGACTAAACTGCATTCTCTTTCCTAAAATCACATTAACAGTGTCATAGAGGCACAAAAGATTCAAAAATATCTGCCTTAATTTCATGTACAAAAATCATAGCAGCTTTGAGTATTTGCACTTTCCACAGAGATCTACCTCTAAAAATAAGGTGATGAACACCCACCCACTCTTGAGGATTCTCAAGAAGCTCCCTTCTTTTCTGTTTTTTTGTAAAACCATATCACATGAGGGCCAAGGAAACAGCACTTCCCACACAAGCTTACGTTCAAAGCCGGAAGCACATAGAGCTGGGAGAGAACTGACTACAAAGTTGTCCTCTGGCCTTTACACTTGCACCATGCCATGTGCACACCTACCCACACTAACAAAACCAGCCATAATAATATAGTAAAGTGCTACACTGTAGGAGACAAATGTTCTTCAATTGCTTATGTGGGCTGTGAAGTATTAAAATATTAAACCCATTGAAGAACTGTGCATCACTCTGTCCCTGCCCCTGGAATCAACATTTTCTATGCTTCATTGAATCTGCAGTAAGTAAGCTCACGAAGTTTCTTGCCAGTTTATAAATGGCTTATTTTGCTTAGCGCAGTACCCTCTATATTCATCCACTTTGCTGCACAGGGCAGAGATTCCTTCTGAACAATGGAGCAGCATTTCAAGGCATACCTGTGCAATGTTTTCTTATGATTCAGCAACCACTGGTCTCGACTTGGGTCCCTGTGTTGGCTCTGGCGAATAATGTTGCAATGAAAAGGATGTTTTGTTTTTTAATAGGGAAAAACAAGTAAAACAAAACCAGCACAAACTGAGCATGTCCATCTTTGAAGAAAATGATTGGAAGACAAGCACAGATGTAAATGCTTCTTGGAGGAGCAAGATGCATCCAGGACCACAAAGGCATGAGCTGGGGTCTTTCACAAATGCTAGCAGTCTCTTCAGAGCATGTTTCCTGAGAATGAAAGGATCTTCCTCAGGCGAGTTCTTTGTCCCATCCCACAGCCTCAGCCCACAGGAAAACATGCACATAGTGTTTAATGATAATTAATCTATGGCTCACTGTGCAGTCTCTTGTGCTGTGAATGGGAAACCGGGCACTCCTCTAATCCCAGCACTAGGGAAACTGAGTCAGGAAGTGTCTTTTTCTGGAACAAAATACTTGGATAAAATAACTTGAGGGAGAAAAGGTCTGTTTTAGCCTAAAGTTCTGAAGAGTGCACAGTTCCGTTATGGTGGGGAAGGCATGGTGCCAGCAATATGAAACAGCTGGTCACATTGCGTTTGAAATTTAGGAGACACAAAGTAGAAAATGGTTCTGTGCTGTGCAACCATGAGGCCTCCCTCCATAGATATGCCTGCTCCAGCGAAACTCCACCTCTTAAAAATTCCATAATGTTTCCAAAAGCAACACTGGCTGGGAACCAAGTGTTCACAAGCCTGGTGGGAAGATTTCACATCCAAATGACTACAGAGCTCAAGGCCAGCTGGGGCAAGATCCTGTCTCAATATCATAACAAAAAAGAGATAAGAAAAGAAAAAGAGAGAGAGGGAGAGAAAGAGAGAAAGAAATGCATTAAAAGGATACATTGCAGATTTGTCTAAGCAAGAGGAAATGAAGACCAAACTATAAAGTAAAACTGGGAGGAGAGAATCTAAAAATTGTCAAAAATAAGTACAAATGGAAAGAGAAAATGAGGCCAAGGTAGGTGGATATTTACCCCAACCAACAAACAAAGGAGGTTCAAGCGTATTCTTACCATGCTAAAACAAATTTCAAAAGTAATAATCATTACTCAAAGAGAAGATAATATGAAAATATTAAAGATACCAATGCTAAGCATCACATGCATGGGACAAATTAAGAAAAAGCAAGAGGTGACATGGTATTGTAAAGGACCATGCCTGGCCTGTAGGGAAAACCTTTTTAACGCAATGACATTAATAAAATATTCAAAAAATACATCTAAGCAGTCTGACCGATGATAATAGTTATGGGAATAAACATCAGTGAAATAGAAAAAAAATGAATATAAGTGTCCTTGTAGGAAAGTATTGCAAAAAGAACAAGAAATTAAATATCTTCCAAGACAGAACACAAGAAAAAGATTTTGAAATGTAGAACCAAAACAAAAAACTGAATTACACAAATAAAGGACATAGCATTTTCCAAGCAAATTTGATCTTAAAAAGTATACAAAAGGGATATTTTATTTATTTCATTAAATAGATGACTAACTTTTTAAAATGTCAAAAAACCAAAACTATGTTTTAAAGTGAATGGAATTTTATCAGTTCTTGCATTTCTGTCACAGGTAATGCTGGAAAACTATGAAGCAAGATGAACATAAATGTAATTCAGGTGTTTCTCAGCCAAAGGGATCGGTGTGCGGCAGGCAATGCTGAGAGACTCCATAAAGAATTCAGGGAGGATGCTGGAGATGAGTGGGCAGAGGGTCTCTGGAAGCTCAAGGGCCTGCTAGCCAGCTGTACATAGTAGTAGATGACAAAAACCCCGCCTCTAGCAAGGTAGAAGGTGAAGACCAACTCTAGTCGTGTTTCCGACCTCTTCCCCCTCCCCCCTGCTGTGGCCTCTGAGCGCACACACCAAGAAGCTTACAAGTACAACATACAAACACTGACATCATACACGTGTTCAGGCTCACACACGTGTGCATCTATATGTACATATATAATATGTACATGTTCTCCTACCCACTATCATGACTATGCACCCACACATGTGTGCATGAGCGCATGTACACACACACACACACACACACACACACACACACACACACACACACACGGTTTTTTAAAAAGTTAGGAAGGGCCAGAGAGATGGCTCAGCTAGTGAAAATGCTTGCCACTAAGTGTGAAGCCCTGAGTTCAGTTGATAGAACCAATGAGGTAGAAGAAGAAAACTGACCTTGACCTCTGACCTTCACATGTGCAAAGGGTATACACATGCTTGAACATGTGTGTGTATACACAAATAAGTAAATGGAATCTTAAATTAAAAAGTAAAAGAAAAATTAGCATGTGAAGGTTCGTAAGAAAATTAGCCCTTACTACTGAAACCATGATTTATGATTGTCACCTGAGAGCAAAGCTAATAAATCAGGCCCTATGCAGCTACTGAGTAACAGTGTGTAATGCTGTAGAGCTGGCCACTTGCACATATTTCACAGGTCCACTATGAGAAGCCAGAAGACTTAAGAGAGAAGCAACCACACACAGTACCGGATGCATGTCCAGTGCCATCTGTGGCTCTGTTGGATACTGATGTTTGGCAATATGAAAGTTATGGCTACAGAACAATGTATATCACGACACACTGCACTGGGAAAATTAATACTGGCCTAGTTGCACAACCTGGAAAATGTGAAAAAGTGAGTTCATGATCCATGCATGCCAAGATCATCGCTCCTTATGTCCAACCACATTCCTCTGAAAGAAAAGGAATTTAAGACATCAAGATGGTTAGAATTTGTGGATGTTTTTCACAGCATGTTTTCTTGTATTAGAGAAGATTCTCACATCACTGTATCTTCTTCAACCATGACGGCTGTACCAGGGTCTCAGCTAACTCATCAAATTCACATCATTTCTTCAACACCAAGTACTATGAAATTGATTCATTTGGTTTTTTAAATCTATAGTTATATAAAAATCATAGCTCCTATATGACTTTTCCAAAAGTCTTTAGCTTTAGTTATCCGTCCGACCCTTCCTTCTTCCACACCGTGTAGCCACTGGTAAGTTGAACATGCCCAATCAAAGCCCATATACCCTAGAGGAGACAGTAGCTCAGACTGTAATTCATGGATTGTTGTTATTGTTGTTGTTTAAAAGGACACAGAGTTGTATGTGCATAGGGAGGAGGTGTGTCTGGGAATGGTTGGGAGGAAGGGGTGGCTGTCATCAAATACAGTCTATGAATTTCTCCAAGTATGAATAAAAAGAAAAGGGAATAAATTCCTTGTAAACAAACACACAACAATAGCTGTCTTAATATCCATCAAATGATAATGAATGTATGAGCTTACTTAAATATTCCTGTTTTGCTCTTTAATGTTTTTATACAATTCCTCATTAAAATAGCAGAACATCTTGGTACTAAGGCACGCACTTATGATCCTGAAACTGGAGCAAGGAGATTGTTTAAGGCAAGAAGTGCAAGACCTCCCTTGGCAATATGCTTAGATACTGACTCAAGAAAAATAGATAGATAGATAGATAGATAGATAGATAGATAGATAGATTCATAGATAGATAGACAGATAGATACATAGATAGATAGATAGATAGATAGATAGATAGGCAAGAGGACAGATAGACAGATAAACAGGTAGATAGAAATGAATAAATGAATGAAAGAAAAGAGAAGAGAGAAAAGTTGAAACAGGGAGAATGATGTCGTGTCACTTGAGGAAAACGAAACAATCATATTAAATGAAATAAGCTGAACTAGAAAAAGTTCCGTGTATTTCCTCTCCTATGTGGCATCCAGACTACATGAAAATAAGACACAGAAGTAGAAGGAAAGCTATGTGGGAAGAAGACACAGAGCCTCAGCATCACTAAATAAATAAATGTATGGGGAGTAAATACGCAGCCCCAAGAGCTGGAACACCGAGGCCACCCTCCCTTGTTCAGAGTCCTTTCTTCTGACGCATCCTGATGACGGTTTGTCCCATCTATCTACATACAGTTCCTCTACATTTCATCAAGCTGCAACAGTCGGGGCTGGGTAGGTGGCTCCGAGGTTAAGAGTGTGCACTGTGCTTCCAGGAAGTCTGAGTTTGTTTCCCCGTCCCTGTGTTGGGCAGCTCATAACTGCTTGTAACTTTCACTTCCATTGTTTCCGACACCTTATTTTGACCTCTGGGGGCACTGCAGACACATGCACACACTGAGAGACACACACTCATACACATCCCTGAAATTAAAAATAAACATTATAAAAAGAACTTGGGACAGTCGAAAGGACAAGCAGCAGAGGCATTGCAGTTGCTAGTGAGCTTCCACAGGAAGTGGCATGCTGCACTCACTATATGCTTTGAGATGGATCAAGAAGTCCAACTTCCTCCTGGTACTATGGTATGTCTTCTTTTCAATACTTGATCATGGCTCCACTTCTGACTTGAATTTTTAAGTAACTAAAAGGCTGAAAACTCAGATGACCTTTTCTCAGCGGGAATCAGGAGGAGGTTAATTGAGACTGTAGGTGCTCAGCACTTTCAAATCTGATCTTTGAGTTTGTATGTACATGACTTTTCCATGTTGGAATGTGCCTTAATTAAGCAGAATGTCTTACGTGGGGATTCAAATCCCCATGTAGATTAAATGAGTCTATTTAGGATCCACTAAGACTTTGAAAGTTGGCTCACACTATAGCGCATTACAGTACACCGCCATACCACCAGGGAATAAAAGCAAAGTTCAGAGAGAGAACCGCTGAGTGTTAGAGCCATGTGGGGCCTCAGAGACCATTGAGAACAACCTCACATTTCTCCCACAAAATCAACTCACTGTCAAAGAAAATTGGCCCTGCAGAAGGACGTGCCTGATAGTTTTTCTGAGTGTTCTGAAGTAGACATCACCCCATGATATGGCGTCAGGTAAAGGAATGTGTTTCCAAGTTGCACAATACCTCAATCTAGGGTCTAACTTTGCCCAGCAAAATATTGAGCAAATCCAGGAAAGTCAATTTCTTTCTATTCCCACACATCAGTTTCCACTCCATGAAAATGAAAGAATCCTATTAGGAGATGCTGCTACTCTAAGAGGTCTGGGGTAGGGCATAGCTCCTTCAGGAAGGTTTCTGCTTTGTAGGCACGAGAATCTGAGTTCAAGCCCTGCAAGCCAAGTTTAATATTTTAAAAAGCCAGGTGTAGTGGCCCGTGTTTCTAATTCCAGTGCTGGGTGATTCAGCAGAGGCAGGGGGACCATTGGCATTTTATAGCCAGCCAGCCTGGCCTAACTGGTGGGTTCTAGGCCAATGAGATACTTTCTTGCATAAAGTGAGGTAGCTAGAACCCAGGCGTGAAGCCACATTATTTTCTGGCTTCTATATGAATGCACAATGTAGTTATCTTTACCTGACCATGTAAGAAATCAGAATAGCAAGAGTAACAGAAAAGTTCCCCAAACCAGGCCCTAGACTCTCCTCTTTAAAGTCTTTCATCCTTAAAGTGTCACCTGGAAGTTCCCTGAGGTTAACCAGTCACATGGTTTTTCCATCCCCCCCCCCCCCATGTCTCCACTTCACAAAGGAACTCACTTAGAAATAACCAATCCCACTTCATCTTTCGTCCCTTCTTTTTCTCAGCTCTTTTCTGTCTATAAAAGCATCACCCTCTGCCCGGCTCCTCCAAATGGTTATTATTCTATTTAATGCATCTGATTCCTGAGTCAAAGTTAAGCCAATTAAGATCTTGAAATGAAATCGTTGCAATTTTGTCTTTTGACAGTGGGTGCTCATCAAAGTTTATTATGCAGCCGTGGAATGCCAATTTAACAGTAACAACGCAATTAATTTACAAGTCGGACTGAAGGAAGTGAAGAGACTTTACTGGAATCTGAAGCAGGTTCCTGACCTGAGACTGCTTTGTTGCTCTTTCTGTAAAGACCCCTCATACTATTGGCACTAATATTGACTTCTAGGAAAATACCTAAGAATGGTGTGAGTGTGGGTGTGCCTGTGTGTGCACTTAGGTTTGGGGATGTGTATGGGTGCCTGCCTGTGGATGCCAGAGCACAATCTTAGGTGCCACTCCTCTGACACTTTATGTTTTTGAGACCTCAAAAGATGTCTGTCTAGCTTGGAACTCACTAAGTAGACTAGGTTAGCTGCCCCTTGAGCCCCAGATATTCAGATTTCTCCATCATCCCCGGGGTATATAAACTCAGACCACCATGAACAGCTTCGTATGTGGATTTTGGAAATGAGACTCAGGTCCTCTTGCTTGTGTAGACACACTGTACCTACCACTGACTTGTGTCCCCAACACTGGAAAATCAAAACAGTAAAACTACTTCATTGTAAGCAAAAGAACAAGAATCAGAAACCCCATACAGACATGAGATTTCTCTTTAGCATGTTATGCAATGGAATCTGTACACAAGTTTTGCTTGTTCCATAGAGACAAAGGCAGCTGACAAAATGTTTCTCTAGAAAGTCCAGGGCAGTTTCGACCTGTATTTATTTTGCATAAAACTGGCCTACGTACCTCAGGAAGATGGCAACGGGAGAAGGTCAACTGCAGTCTGTGCATTCACAGGAGAAAGATGGGAGCAAAGACCGACAATCTCGATGAAGTGGCATTACCACATGAAGTATCAACAGAGACCGAGGCCAAGGGTTTAGAGCTGAACAAAACTGGGTTTTATCTGAGGAATCTTAAAAAGTATTATAATTTCTCTTTTGATTATGCGCCTGACTCTGTGGCTCAGTCTTTCATCAGAGCCTCCCGAAATAAGTCTTGTTTTGTTTTTTTCTTTCATGAATTACTGATGGAATAAACAGTAATGGGAAAATAACATAAACATCATAGAGGTCAACGGACATTTTAGAAGGCTTTCATGCTAGTAGGTCTTGTCCTAAATTTTCTTACTCCCTTTTCGCCAACAAATGGAGAAAATTCCATAGTGTTAGAGAGGCAGCCAGTCTAAATCCTGGACCAGCTGTGATTAGCCGTCTAAATGAAGATGTTAACCTGAAATCCTTGCTGCTGAGAACAGGACTGAGTTGCTTTAAGAGAAAAAGAAATCAAATAACTCTTAGCTGGTGTGACAATTTTAGGAGATAATTATAGGGTGATGTATGTAGATCAGTGGCACAGAGGCTGGCCTAGCATGTGACTGTTGTTGCAAAATACGAGAGAAAACAAGTACCAGTAGCATGCAAATCATTCCAACTAGACATTTTTTTTTTTTTTTTTTTGCTAAATTGCTTTGAATGCCTGAACCTGTATCTGACTATCAGTCAGGTAGCCAAACCCTGAGACCTGAGGCATTCCAAAGAACTCTGCTTATCTCTGTTCCCTTCAGATGAAAGATAAGTAATCAACTCTAGATTGTACAGTGAGATAATAATAGGAAACTCTGCAGGCAGAGAATAATAATCGGGAGAATGGTGATTGGGAGGCAAAAATGTAACCACGTGCAATGGAGAGCCCCAAACCAAACACAAACACGGCTGAGAAACCAGAGTGGAGCCAGATGTGTCTAGGGCTCACTCACATCAGGTAATAGCACAGCATCAGTCAAGCGGCCCCTTCTGATAAAAAGGATGAAGTCTCTGGCTTGGGTGGAGGGACAACATGCCATTGGCCAGTCACCTGGGCAAGGGCCCATCCTTAGGAAAGCAGGTGCACTCAAGTGATGCTAAAGAGGTAGGGGGATAAGATGCCAGACTGCTGGGTAGGTCTGCCTGCTTTGCTGAATTACTCAGAAAATCTTAACTTTTTGTTTGTTTGTTTGTTTGTTTGTTTCCTTTTCTGTATCTGTTCTAAGCATGGTCCCTATCTCTTTGGGCTTTACTGTTTCTCTAAGCCTTCCCTCCTCTGCATGCAAAGCACCATGACTTACCACAAATGTCTCTTTTTCTTCCCTTCTCTTCCTTTCTCTAGTCTCCTCCTCTGGGCAGCTGCTGAGATTTGCATTTTGCCTGCCCTGAGGTGTTTCTTTTAAACTCTAATAAAATTGTCCTTGAGCTTCAGGTTGAGTCTTTTCTTAAATCCTTATATTAGTGAGACTGAGAACCCCTAGAGAAGACCTCAATTTTCCTGGGATCATTTGGTAACCTTTAGGGATTCCCCCAATGTTTCTAGCAACTGTAAGGAAAGCATAGGAGTTCTTTCTGAAGCAATGTGCTCCTCAAACAAAGGAAGCATGGGGATTCATTTGTGAGGCTTATGTATATTCATTTTGTAAGGCATGTAAGAGCTAGCACTTTCCTCAACATGCTCAGTATAAAAGTCTATTTCCCCAGGGGCTCACAGAAAGGCATTGTTTAAGAAGGAAAGATGGTAGACACATTATTGAGAATGCCTAGTTTAAGTTCGATACATTTGAAGGGCTATCATGGCAGAAGGAATGTAGGGGGATGTTCATTTTGTATCATAAAAATGGTAGAGCGGAACACCACTGAGCATGCTCATCTAATTTATAAAGATGGCCGACAGGATTGCATATGGGTATGTTCAGTTCATATTACAAAAATGGTGGCTTGGAAAGTATCTGGGTGTGCTCAGTTCATCGTACAGAGATGGTGGATAGAAACATGTCTATGTGTGACCTAAAGCTTCAGCTCAAAAGAGAAGAAGGTGTCCATGTAGGAGCTGCACCCTACAGATGCTAAAAGGAATTACTGGCAGTGTGCATCTGTCTGCTGCACCCCTGTGCTGCCTCCTCTTTCCCTTCCAGCCTTGTCAGTTCCCTCCTTGAGTTCCCTCTAGCAGGGACTCTGATACATGTTGAATTAATGAATTAATTAGGAAAATATGGATGTCTTCCCCAGAGTTAACTGACCGGACTGAATACATTCTCCAAGCATGGGACTATATTATCAATTTTCTCTAATGATGTTTGTGGTGGCATGGTTAAATTTCCAAGGAAGAGCCCACAGAGAACCATTGTAAAGACCTGAGCTACACTGCCTGGATGAATTGTGACAAAGTCTTCTAGCTGGTGACTACAGATGGTGTCTCTTCCACTATAAAGGTGTCTTGTTTGTTTGCCTTGGTGCTTTGTAGGCTATTTGCTGTATTAAGTACAGCAGCAGAAAGTCCCACTGGCTGCTTTATGTTGTGTTTAAAAAGTTAATTAAATTGCCAAGTTGTTAAGTTGTTAAATTTAAAGTTTCAAAAAAAAAAAATCTATTAGCAAGTTTCCTCCTGATTAAAGCTGTGAGACCCATGTGTTTGATTTTCAACTTGGTCCTCTCCAGCAATAAACATTAAAAATAAACCAATTCCATTTTATGACCAAGCCCTCTTTGATGCTTCATGTATGATACATTAGGGAGAACAAAAGACAGGCGTGTGTGTGTGTGTGTGTGTGTGCCCAAATTGCAATTCATCAGCACACACAGAACTTCCTAAGAACATATTTATATGAGCAGGGTGGGATGGGTGTGCAGAGTGAGTTAAAGCTGAACATCTGTCAAAAGTTAGATATGTCATGTTATGCTTGATAGTCTGCTCTTACGGCATGGGAAAGAAGACACTTCTTCTCACTTCTTGATGCTACATTATCAGCTGGATGGTGGAGTATGTGGATGACATCACCTGGTGGTTTTAGGAGATATGCCAATTGGACTTCCATTTCTGATTTGCAACTAGGCTAGCAGGCCTTCCTACTTTTCCATTCCTCCAGTGGTTCAAGGAGACTATTACAATGGATGCCTCAGAGGAAATGACGGAGACCACTGTAAACGTTAGCCAATTTTAAAAAGTAGCTGCATTCAGAGGGACTGTGTTGTGTAGAGACAGCACCGAGTCTAACACTTGGCACTTAGGTTCTCATACTAGTACAGCCAGACTGTCAACTTGGAGAAGTTACTCAGTTCTGCTGCATCAGGTATCAAATCCGTGAGGTAAGACTGATGAGCGCCTAAGAATAACATGAATATCAAATAAATACAATGATGATAAATTTTTAGAAGATGCTTTGCATTAAGTACATTACTTAATAAATAGATTAGTTCTTATTATCACGGATTGCACAAAATATATGTTCTGATGTGTATCTGTGTTTGCAGTGTGCCTATGTATTTGCTTATCCCTCTGTATCTGTATCTCCTCAGAGGGGAAAATATAATAAATTCACACCTTAAGAGATTCTTTAATGGAACAAGTGTTAGAATAATTGAAGTGCTGGGTTGGCATAGGCCTCAGACAACATCAATTCTACCGTAACTGCTAAGCGAATCTTCCCTGCCATCCTCTGATGGGTTGTCATTGGGAATGTGATGTGCAACTGTCTGTCTTCTGACAGCCTGTTCTGCCACCGGACAGATCGGTGTCTGAGCAATCTCATTCTCATATTGATCTGAAACCTGCCTCCTTCCCATAGAAGGGCTACACAGAAGACATCTGCTCACTCTTCCACATAACAGCTCTTCAGAGACTTGAAAGCAACAGTCAAGAGTCCCCAGGCTTCTCTTCTACAGGATAAAAAGCTCCCATTTTTCATGAGCATATGTTCAAGAGTCACTTAAAATACCACCACCTTTTGAAAGGGCCCTTACTCTTGCTGGGAAGTACAAAACCCACTCCTCCAAGGACCCTCAGGCTGTTCTGGCCAATGCCCATAATCCACTTGCTATGATTGCAGATTCATATGTTTGCTTTTTCCCTGTTATCTTAGAGGTTTGAGGTAATTTCATTTCTGTATTCTGATGATGCCTAATTATGGCTTAAAAAGTGTACATGATCATCATCAGACAAGTAAAAATGATGGCTGAAGAAATGGCTCAGTGGTTAAGAGCCCACACTGTTCCAGCAGAGAATCTGAATTTTATTGACTCTCAGAATTCATACTAGGCAGCTCAAAAATGGCTCTGGGAGATCAAAGCTTTTGTCCTCTATGGACACCTGAACTCATGGGCACATACCCACACAGATCACATGCACACACGCATAATTTAAAATAATGAAACAAATGCCTTTTAAAGTATAAATAGAATTTCCATGCAGTATGGAAATCCTTTGTGGATATACAACCAAACTTCCAAAAAGATTGAGACTGTTTTGAAATAACATCCCTCTGTCTATTGACAAGCACATGCTTAAATTGTGGTCCCCACCTGTAGCTTGAAACAGAAGAAAATTCAGCTTAAGGCTACACTGAGGTTGAACCTTGAGGATAGGAGGTTAAGAGAAAGAAGCTAGTCTTAAGCTGCCCATTGCATGCACCTGTCCACTCTGTAAATTATCCCAGAGAGTCAATTTTTAAGTGTTGCAAATAGAATGGCTGCTACAGGCACTACACAGAAAGGGGAGAGTGAGGATCTTAGTGACCTAAAGATTCAGTTTTGTAAGAAGAGTGTTGGCGGTTGAGGGTGATGGTCATTGTAAAAACATAAATCTGATTAATATCACTGAACCATCCACTTAAATGGATTAAAGTGATAACTTGCATTTTATATGTGCTCTATCATGATACAAATAATTTTAGAGATTACTATAAAATGCATGCATGACTGGGTATATGTGTTAACTAAAATGAGAAATAGCCAGAAACTGTTATAGATACTTTGGGAAACAGAATAAGATAATGTGATGAGCTTAAGGCCATGGTTGTTCCCTATAAAATTACATAATCCTCATAACACCGTTTCAAATGTTATTTTATTTATCATTCTTGTGTGTAGGGTGTGACTCTGTGTGTGTGTGTGGGGGGGGAGTCTCTATTGTGGATCAGGAGACAACTTACAGAAGTCAGTTCTTTCCTTCCACAGTGTGGATCCTGGGGATCAAACTCAGACCATTGGGCTTAGAAGCAAGCATCTCACTTGCTGAGCCATTGCTCAGGTCCTGTATCTAGTTTCTCATTCTACAGTCACAGAGACTTTTTATCTGACAAGGAAGGCGACTTATGCAGATCTGAGTGGTGGGTATGAACCCTACTGGGCTTTCTCTTTTATTGCTGCTATCAGCCACATTTTCTGCTTGAATACCATAGCCTACTGATGAGCAGGTGTCTCTCCAGTCAAAGGAGCACATGTCCAGTGGGATGCAGTTTTCCCATATGTTGATACCACCTGAATGATTTTCTATGTTTACCGAGAATGATTTTCCCCAAGATACCTGATTTCCACCTTCCCTCCATCATGTCAACACATCCTTTGGCGTTTATGTCATCTCTCATAAAATACCAGTTTCTGTATCTGAAAAGGTGTTTCCTTTTGGTCGTGTGAGCTATCATAAGTAGTATTTGCAGGGAGATCAATCTGTCTCTTGTACAACTGCCTCCATTCAATAAATAGTAAACTTGACTGTGTGAAGGAGACCTGTGATCCTCTGTATTTCCTTCTTTAAAATGGCGAAGAGTAATAGAGATTGCCATAGACTTGATTTAAGCTCCAAAGGCATGCCCTTCAGAAGTTGTTAAGTGGTAAGGAGAAATCACCTAGTTGATAAGTTGTTAGTCTCCAAGCACGAGGCTAAGAGTTGGATTCCAAGATGCCGTGTAAAAGACAAGCATGGTGGCATAGGCCTGTAATTCCAATATTGGACAGAGGGAGAGAAGGAATTCTGGGATTCACTGGCCGGAGATCCTAGTTAGCAGATTAACTGCAGGCCCCAGGTCCTTGTAGGAGATCCCATCTCCAGAAAGAAGGCAGTGCTGGGAAATGGTTCATTGAACAAGGTGCTTTGCTGTGCAGGTGTGAGGAACTGAATTGGGATACCCAGACCTACATAAAGGACAGAAGTAGCAGAAAGTGCACGAAACCCCATATGTTGAGAGAAGCAGGGACAAGAATATTCCACAGGCTCTCTGACCAGCCGTTCTAGCTGAGTCTGCAAGCTACAGATTCAGTGTTATACTTTAGTCTCAAAAATTAAGGTGGAAAGTGACACTCTGTGCTGACTGCTGCCTATATATACACACAGATTAGTGTACCCAAACTCATGTGTGCATACACACTAAAAAAAAAAAAGTCGATTAGAACGGCATTTGAGAAATAAGATCAAAAATTGTTGTCTGGTCTCCTCATATATTTGTGTGCACATGCACACACACACACACACACACACACACACACACACACACAAAGCCACTCATACACATGAACACACAGACCTGTATTAACCATGACACACAGAACTCAACTCATTTTAGCTTCTGCTTTAAGACCCTTTCTGCCATAGATTTCCTTGCTTGGAGGAAGATTGGCAGCCCAGTCTAGAGATAGCAGCCAGCAATAACTGTGTCCTTTGTCTGCCTGTGCTGAACCAGAGGGCTCCATTTCCATGGAGCCAATATCTTGTTATCATGGATCTTAGGACTGTCAGGAAGGCAGAACCAGGCTGCATACAATTCAACAGTCCTCCATGAGGACTTGGCAGACTTCAGTCATCCAAACTTGGCATGGTGTGGTTAATCTTTACTGTCAACTTAATATGATCTGGAATTAACAATGAAGCACACCTCTGGGCTGGTCTGTGAAGGTATTTCCAGAAAGGGTTTAACCTTGGGAAGAATTCCCTCTCTCAGAGATGGAGGACACTTTCTGCAGAAGCCTTAAGAGATGCAAGGAAAGAGCTGCATGGCTTTGTCTGCCCATCTTCCTCTCTTGCTGATGCTTGTATCTACTCTGTTGTTACCAGCATCCACTGACATCAGAATAGCTTCTTTAGCCTTTCAACTTGGAACAAAGACCAGTTGTTCTCCAGGAATCCTGCACAACTACAGAACTAACTCTAGAGGACTGAGGCCCTCAATCTCTTAGACAGAGCAGCTACCAAGTTCTGAGCTTCGCCAGAGTATAGGAACCCTGTTGGACTGCCCAGACAGTTTTGTAAATTCCTTTTCATGCTCTCAGCTTCATTCTATCAGTTTTGTCCTCTGATGAGCCTATCACCTGCACGTAACTCTCAGTTCTTTCGTTTTTCTCTCACATTCACCAAACCATTTCTATCTGAAGGAAGGGCTGCAGAATCCCATGATATCCATGAAGCTTTCACTATTTCCCTTGGTACATAGAAACATCTGGTTGTAGAGCTTGAGCCCTCTACTCTGAGGTTTACTCTTTGCTTTTTGCCAGTATATAAAGATTTGAGGACACCATTTGTGTTTCTGTGGCACTTGGGATTCAAACTGCAACATACTGACTATGCAAGCTTCTACCAGTGGACTACCCCTTAGTCTTTTTATAACCTTTAATTTGGAGACAGGATCTCATTAAGTTGTCCAAGGTAGCCTTGGACTTACTCAGTAGTTCAGACTGACCTTAAACTTTCAGTTCCTCTGCCTTTGGAGTCATTGGGATGACAGAATAGCACTCACATACCTGGTTTAGCCCAACACAATTCCAGGAGTCTCTGGCTAGATTAATACTCATGCCAGTTTCTTGTGCCAAGCTGTTCTAGGCCTTATTTGTGAAACCACCTCACAATCTTCCTCCACATAAGCTTGAAACACACCTCCCCAAAGCCAGCCTGTTGCCAAATCACAAGTTGGGCCTCCAACACATGGGCCTCCAGTGTAGAGCAGAAGGGACAAGACAAAGTGGCTGTCTGGGTATCTCCCACTCTTTTTTGCTGAATTCCTTACTTACATGAGGCAGACATTCACTCCTCACTTTGTGAACCATCAACTGTGGCTACACGGTTGCCTGTAACTGGATTTCATTATGGAAATATTGCTAAAGAGGACCACAGGCTCCAAAATCCATGAAACTGTTTTCTATTGGTTTACATATTCTTCTGTGATAAAAATAGTCTGATATTTGAATTTAAGAAGCCTCTGCCTAAAGGGTAACAGATGGATATTAAGAAGCTTATAATAAAGAGGGGATTATCAGGAAAAAGAAAATGGGAGTTGGGGGAGGGATGACTCTCACACTTAAGGCAAATCAGTTTTGGGGGTAAAGTGCTTTCCAACGTCTGATACGACCTTCTTAGGAATTAAAGCCCCTCAGCATCTTGGTCACACCATGGGGATTTGCAGTAGTGTGCTGTGAGTGTTTAAGTCCCCAGCATCTTCTCTCCCACTGCCCATGGCATGTGTGTGTGCAACATCCTTCTCTGAAAACGCAATGTGTCTTCTGGGTTCCCCTTACTGTATTTGCTACCTAAAAGAACATCTTGGGGTTGGGGAAATGGTTCAGTTGGTAAAACACTTGCTATTCACTCACCAGAACCTTTATTTAAAGTTCTACATGTGGACCAGTGAGATGACTGAGTGGGTAAGGGCACTTGCTGCCAAGCCTGGTACTTTGAGTTCAAATCTAGGCACCCACATAGTAGAAAGAAAGAACATTCTGCACACTGCTTACAGATACCCTCTGGCCTCCACATGAACACTATAACATGCATAAAACACCAAATAAATAGATAAATAGGTATATTTTTTAAAATGTGGTGGCACATATTTGTAATCCTGGCACTGGAGAGGTGAGGAGGCAGAAATAGGTAGATCCCTGGTGCTTACTGGTCAGCCAATCTAGCTGAACTGGTGGTTCTAGGCTAGTGAAGAACTTTATCTCATAGGCAGTGGCACAGAGCTGGAGAGATGGCCCAGAGCTTACAAGTACATCTGATCTCGCAGTGTCACTGAGTTCAGTGCCCAGCACTCACTGTGGCTATTTTACAACTGTCTGCAATTCCAGCCCCAGGAAATCCAATGGCTTCTTCTGGCCTCAGTAGGTACCTGTGCTCAGATCTGCATACTCTCACATAAGCAAATGGATGAACACACACACACACACACACACACACACACACACACACACTCACACAGAGAGAGAGACAGAGAAAGAGAGACAGAGAGAGAGAGAGAGAGAGAGAGAGAGAGAGTTTTTGTTCTCGTTGTGCCTATTTTCCTCTGACCCCTTTTCTCAAAAATCAAACCAAAGCAACTGTAGCCACACACTGTAACACACTTCCCACACACTGCAGTATACCTTCCATGCCTAGCAATTCTGCCAAATTCAACACACTTAAACTTTAGGCAACATCCTTTTTTTTTGGGCTCAAAATAACTTTTATGCTAACAAGTTGGAACTGCTGTTCTGAAGCCATTGAAATAGTCTTTTCCGAGTATAACATGCAAACCCTATTTGAAAAAGACAGCAAGTGCTAAGAGCTAACCATGTCTCTTCAGCTGGCCACCACAGGCCACCACTGTCCCTCACAGGTCCCTTTCTCCTTTGACCCTTGTCCAAGACACTCTGAACTCTAAGAGTTGACACAGACCACTGAGAGACTCAGTTCCATACTATCATTAAAATTGTCCAGATTATCAAAGGGAAGCACAGACTCCTCATGAGAATTCTAGTGTATCCAGCAAAGAGCTGCAGTTCTCCAGGACAGAATGCTGCTCGGCTAGGCAGCTGATGCCTCTCCGTGATAACACTGTAACTCCAGCACTCACTTGCTGATGATCTTGTCTCTCCCTATCTGAACATGTTTGTTGCATTCACTGTTCTTCAAGGTAATGTATTTTCCCAACCAACTCAGAAGGGTATTTCCCTGCTGGTGAACATGGGCTATATTCTGTTTGGGGGCAAATTATTTTTGTTATTATCCTTTTATTTTCATAAGATGGTCAGATGGAGACTAGAGAGACTGTTCAACAGTTAGCTCTCTTGCAGAGGACCCAATTTCATCTCCCAGAATTGACATCCGGTTGCTCCCAGCCATTCATAACTCCAGCTTCAGGAGATCCACCTCCTTTCTCTGACTGCCACAGGCACCTGAGTACATATGTTCACTCAGGTGCTAATGTGTGGACACAGAGGCACACCCACATGCACACATACATAAATAAAACACTTCAGACATTAAGCATAATAAGTGAGGTACAGAAAACTTGTCTGGTTCTTTGTACTGTTCATTAAAACAGAGTACAATTAATTTTAGGCTTGGTCATTTCAAGAGAATTCAGCAGTGCAATGTGGGTCTTCTCTATAGGGATAGGAGGCTTTATGATATCACTGCTACAGCGTTCCTTTCTGGTTTGTTTGTTTGTTTGTTTTCCTCAGCTGCTCTCTTCTGACTCCCATTACCAGCCAATACTCACCAATATTTAGATTTACACTTGCACATGAATAAATTGATAGGTTGTTCACTATTTTAATTGTGGCTTTTTAAAACTCAGCATAAACTTTGTCGAACTCATCTGTATTGTCCTATGTCACTGCTGATCATTGTTATGACTGCCACAATGCATTCTCCCATTCTCCTGGTTATACACAGTCTGGCAGTTCTTGTGTCTTCTAAAAGTTTGGAGATAGTATTTCATTTTCTTCTGAGCTTCAGTTGCGTAGCCTGGTGGAGTATTGTCCTCTATGCATCACAGTCTTCCTTCTGGGGATTTAACATCATTCTCT
This sequence comes from Rhynchomys soricoides, assembly GCA_019843965.1. Lineage (NCBI taxonomy): Eukaryota > Metazoa > Chordata > Mammalia > Rodentia > Muridae > Rhynchomys > Rhynchomys soricoides. Next base: position 430,440 of record JADRCH010000128.1, on the reverse strand, counting down.
GACTATCTGCCTGAATTTGTTATTGCTGTCTTGGTTAATTTTTAAATGTTTTTTATTTTGTTTCTTTATTTTTTCAGACAGGGTCTCAGGTAGCCCAGGCTGGCCAGGAACTCATTGCTGTAGCTGAAGATGACTCTGGACTCAAGATCCTCCTGCCTTTCTTTCTCAAGTATTAGGATTACAGGGGTGTGCCACAACAATTGACTGGTTCTGTCTTGATTTTCCTCGGCAGTATCTTGAGATGGACTTAATTTTCATTCCATGCACGACTGAGTTGTTTTTATGGGAACAACAAAGACAGTTATAAGCTTTTTGTTACAGTCAGAGAGTTGCACAATTGCTTCATTTGCTCCTGACAACATCCTTGCCAAGAAGTGACCATTTTATCCACCTCACAGACCATCAAACTGGGAAAGATCAAGAATGAAGTCTAATGATTACCACTTCTGAACAGGGTGCATTCTGAACAGTCTATGTGGTCCTGAAACTTGATTCTACATGCATGGTATTCTCGTATTCTCATGATAGCCTCTTACCCACAGTGGGTCAAGAGTTAACTATGGTACTCAGTAAAAAACAAAAATATAAGCAAAGCCAGGAGTTTCACAATTTTATTTTAGTAAATGTTAAGCTAAATAAAGCTCACTTCTTTTGTTTTAACTACAAGACTTCAACCCTTTAACAGCTTCTGAGCTCTGAACATCCCCAAGGGGAAGATGAGAAGGATGAAGAGAGCAGCATTTCCTAAAAAATAGAAGCCTTTAAGAGAAGACGTCTTGTTTATTTTCTCAAACTTTTTATTATGAAAATTTTCAAACAAATTCAAGGTTTGAATTATGGAGTGAATTCCCACATTATCTCAAAACTCTGCAACTGATACTTATTATCTATCTATCCATCCATCCATCCATCCACCCATCCACCCATCCATCCATCCATCCATCCACTCACATTATCTATCCATTTGCCCATCCATCCTTCTATCTATCACCCACCCATTTACCCATCTATCTATCTATATTGTTAACCAGATTTAAACACCATTTAGAATATATATGTGTGTGTATATATACATATATATATATGCATAAATACATATATATATGTATGTAGATATAGATATTTTAAAATATAAACCAATCATTTGGTAATGAGATAGTCATTTTCCTTTTTTGAGAATTTGTACATATGTACATGACACATTGTGATCATCTAGAGGTAAAATTAAATAACGAGAAATGCACCAATTTTAAGGCTTGCTTCCTTACTAAACAATGACTTCAACACATCATATATTTTTATGGTCCAAATTCACCAGCTCAGGATACTTCTGCAGCTTTATCCAATTTGACACTACTCCCACCCACTCTGTCAGAGAAAACTCACTGTCCTAGATTTTCTCACTACCTCAGAGAAAGTCACCATTCTCAGTTAATTTTCAACAGGGAACTAGTTTGTTTGTTTTTCTTTTAGTTCTAAAACTTTATTTAAATGGAATCTGCTGTTACTTTGCAGGATGCTATGGGATTCAAGCATATATACACCCCACAGTTACAATGTGTAACTGTGGAAAGATGCTGCGGAATGAATGTTAGGGATAGTGGGATCTTGATTTGGGAAAATAATGAGAACTTAAGAAAACAAAGACTTTTGTCTTTAACATAAAGAAATTAGCATCACTTTTCAGCTTGGATATATTTTATTTTAACTGTTTTTCACAAGTATTATATATCAAGCATCAATTTGGATTCTTTAAATGTCTCTCCTGCACAGATATGGAATATTTCCAAACTAGAATGAATGAAAGAGTGAGCATATTTTTTAAAATTTATCTCCTAGATTTTTGTTTTGTGTGTGTGTACATGTATATACATAGGTATATTCACATATGCAAATAATTTTGGAGACCAGCAGTTGATGTCCAGTGTCTTGCCTGGTCTCTGTATCTACATTATTTTTTGAGACAGGTCTCTCATTGAACTTGAAGCTTATCATTTTTGCTACTCTGACTGACCCGTGAGCTCCAGGGATGTGCTTCCTTTGTCCTTGAAGTGCTGAGGTTACATATGTGAAAAGCAGGTGCCCTGGCTTTTCAAACTCAGATTCTCACACTTATGTGGTAAACACATTTCCAACTGTGCTACTTCCCAGAAACCTGAGTTATTTGTAAATAGTATACTTGAGTAAACCATTTCTACAACAACTTCTAGTTAGTGTGTGTTTGTTTCTCAGTGACACACACAGTAGCTTGCTTATACCTCACAAATATTGAACTGGACTGTGGTAGTGTGAATATGCTTAACCGTGGGAAATGACATTAATAGGGGGTGTGGCTTCATTGGAGTAGGTATGGCCTTGGAGGAAGTGCATCACTGTGGGGATGGGCTTTGAAGCTCGGCCCATTGTGGAAGAGTCAGTTTCTCCTGGCTGCAGTCAGATCAATATGCAGAACTCTCAATGCTTTCTCCAGCACTATGTCTACCTGGATGCTGTGGTGCTTCCTGCCGTGATGATAATAGACTGAACCTCTGAAACTGTAAGCCAGATACCATTTAATGTTTGCCTTTATAAGACTTGACTTGGTCACGGTGTCTCTTCACAACAGTAAAACCCTGACTAAGACAAGGAGTATCCAAAATAAAGAGCTCTCTAAACTGTAAAGTTCTCTGTGCTTGTGTACTACTGCCATTGGTGATAACAACATGAATATCAGGGCTCCTGGGTACTTAAAGTTATAACACTGTGTAGATATTACCTAATTCATGGAGCATTTTAATTTAAAAATATTTTGTGGTATTTTTATTTCTTCCATGTGTGTATGTGTGAGTGTGTGCACATATGCCACAGCATGTATGTAGATATTGGGGACAACTTTCAGGATCAGTTTTCTTTCTTCTCACTATGTAGGGCTCCGGGATGGAACACAAGTCATCACAGTAGCAGCAAGAGCCTTTTCCCACTGAGCTACCTTGCTGGTCCATGCACTTCAAATTTCCAAACCCGATGGAAGAATGAGCAATCAATTGGTCCTGGCTGAGGTAGGATTATAATTGAAGTTACTCCAAATATTCTTTCAACTATACCCTTGCTGTCATAATTGCATTCCTCTTTAAAACTAGCTTCGTTTAGATCGTTTTAAAATGTCCTCTGAATAGTACTTGGTTTTAAATGAAAGAAACTTGAAAAACACTTGTAATTCCATGTTAATGTCTGCACCATCACAGTGGGGCCCAGATGGTCCTGCTTTCAGTATTCAGAATCCTGCATGCCTCGAGGGAGCCCCTGGAGCCTGGAAAACTAGGTAGCTAGAAGCCTTAAATCTCCTTTCTGACTTGAGGCATCTTCCAATATTCTCAAAGGTCAACCTTCTAAAGAACCACCTAGAAAACCATTTCCTCTGCGTTCCCAACTTTCTACTCTTCTCAGATGACAAGATCACAGAAGGTTTAAGTGTCACATAGCAGGACATTGTCTTTATCAGAGGGAAAGAAGAGATAAGACTTTAGAAATGGATTGCAATGTGTGAACTTGTCCATGAAGAATTAAAATTTAATAATTTTAAATGCAGAAAGGATATCCTGGATCTAATTCTTAGGACTGACCGCACCCCCAGGTTGGCCTGCGGAAAATTTTCTTGATTAATGATTGATATGGGAGGACCCAGACCAAGGGTGGCATCACCGTTGAGCAGGCGCTCCTGGGATATATAAGAAAGCAGGCCGAGCGAGCCATTGGGAGAAAGGCTATGCCTTCACTCCTTCCACTCATGTTACCCAGAAATGTAAGATAAAATAAACCCTTTCCTTCCCAAACTGCTTTTGGCCAGAGTGTTTATTGCAGTAATCAAAACCTAACTAGGGCCCTAGCTATACGAATTTGAACACTCCACGAAGCCCCATAGGCTTTGCCTTTGGAACGAGGAGAATAAACATCTATCTTAAGTGACACTTGGTGGATGCAATGAGATCACCTGTGCCCTGTGCTCAGCTGTGTGGCCAGCATGGGGTAGCATGCCATAAACAGAGTCCTCTGGGGAGTGATGGAATTCAATGTAGTTTTGGCTTACATTTCTCTGATGGCTAGTGATGCTGAACACTCTTTTATATGTGCATTGACTATTTGTAATTCATCTTAAGGGGAACTTTCTGCTCATTTCATTCGCTCTTTACTGACTGGGCTATATTGGGGTTTTTTCTATATCTTTCTCAGCTATAAAGGATAAAGTCATATTATCTGCAGGAATATGTTTGCAACTAGCAGTTACTATATGGAGTAAAGGAGGCAGTCTTGGAAAGACAAGATTTTCATGTTTTCCCTCGTTTGGGGGTTCTAGGCTTTACAGAGACTTGAAGTTAGACATGTGCAGCATGTGACAGCAGAATCAAATATGGGGATAAATGAGGTTAAGGGGAGCAGAAGGCAACATGCTGGGTTACAAGAGAACGTGCTGTGGAGCTGGCTTTGTGGGTCAAGCAAACATTTGCCACTCAAGGGCAAGGACCTGAGTTCAGATCCCAGGCACTCACCTAATTCCAGAGGCAGTAGAGTACATTTGTAATCCCAGTGCCCCTGTGATGAGACAAGAGAAACCAGTGATGCATCAGTGCCAGCAGCCAGCCTGTCCTGCACAACAGGGAAGAGACCCTGTTTTAAATAAGCTGGAAGAGAAAAACTGGCACCTGAGGTTGTCCTCTGACACATGTGCTGTGACATATGCTTAATTGGATCTATTCGAGCACACACACACACACACACACACACACACACACACAAAGTTAAGGAAAAAGATTGTATTTAACCTTGTATAACAAAATAAAAAGTAAACAACAGCAACAGCCGTTGAGTCTCCTACTTTTTGAATTGGAAGCAAGCATAAAGCCCAGATTGGAAACAGCTTCCTGGCGGACCCTGCCCACCCCATGCCTCCTGGTGCGATTCAGTGGGGAAGTTTACTTCTACCAGATGAAAAGCAGGAGCAGCGGCTGAACAGCAGGCACTGGCCCCAGCTCTGAGGGTTAAACAAAGAGGTAACCGCCACTTGCATTGGGGTGTTTTTTGTCAGCCTCTTTAAAGGTAAATCTTTTTCATCTGCCCCGCAGCTTCAAAAGACATCTAACTGAAGTCACTCTGAGACTCGTGCTAGCAATGAGTCTTTAATTACTTTTCTCAGACACAGGGGTGGCTCTTGTCTTGAGAGAGAGAGAGAGAGAGAGAGAGAGAGAGAGAGAGAGAGAGAGAGAGAGAGA
>JADRCH010000128.1:396662-417081 GCA_019843965.1 Rhynchomys soricoides | reverse complement strand
TACACGATAACCATGATGGTGGCGATGGTGATGATGATCGTGGAAGCAGTGACATGCTGATGGTATTGGTGTTGTGACTGAGAAGGTAGTGATAGGGTAGTGAGATGATAATGGTGATGGTGACAATGACAGTGATGTGTGGTGACAGTGGAGATGATGAAGAGGGTGTAAAGATGGTAGTAACATACATTGTGATGATAGTAAAGAAGACAACACTGGGGAAAAGCCACTAATGACTTAGTACCTTTTAAGCAGTTTTAAACACATTGCACATTTAGTCCCAGCCAACTTGTTTGACAGAGGGAATGCTGAGTCTTTTCTGAGGTTCAGGGGTTTGTCCACAGTCACACATACCAAGAAGGAGTTAGAACCCAGCATTTGCACTTGGTAGACCTCTGTCTTCATCTGGTTACCACGCCTTTCTTTTACAGGAGACTAAAGTCATAATGTAGTAACAAAAATTAGGTCTACTTTTCCCTATCAGCGTAAGAGTGCAGGAACCCACTCTAAAATCTTCCAGAGAGAATACCAGGAGTCCAAGAGCAGATCTCTCCTTGCCTGTAGCTACTTAACCTCACCGGCTGAGGAGTCAGCCATCAGCACACCTCAGGATTGTCACTGGAGCCCAGGATGGAGCTGACATTCCTATAAGCTGAAGCTGACATTTTCTCTGTGAGTTCCTCCATGTCCTGCAAGTAGCTAATCTCTAAGGATACTCAGAAGGGCTGTTCTTTCCATCTTCATGGTACCAAAGAGGTGTGAACTTGACAAAAGTTGCAGATAATATCCCTTCTTCCTTGCTTCAAACATTTATAGTCTAGGCTGCAAATCAATGCTGCAATCAAGTCCATTTTCACAGTGCTTTTTACTAAGTACCTTTACCAGCTCCAAAATGGAGGAAGGATGAGCCCATGGGTACCCATCAAGGTCAAGGCCAATCTTCTTTCCATCTTGCTGGGTTTGGCTGTCTTTGCTATATTCTGTAGCAATGGGAACTGGAACTTACAACTCTCTACTTAGTAAGAACTTTAAATCATATTCCAGAATGTTCTGATGCTAACTAGATCTAGTGAGAAAACCTTCCAGGAAAAGAAAAAGGCTCAATGGAAAACGTCCTTCAGTCCTGGGATGCTGAAGGAGGGAGAAAGGCCCAAGTTTAATTATCGACACATTTGAATATCTTCATTCTGAACAAGGCACAAAGAGGCTCAGGTGAACCCTGAGGGATTTCCAGCCAAAAGCTGGCTAATCTCCAGTTAAACAGGGCCATTATCTCTCACTCCCTGGGAGAAAGTCAAGCAGAACTGATTTGATTAACAGCAGATTAACCTCTCTAACACAGCCATCCTGGGTTTTACACCTGTCACTTTAGTATGACAATTTATATTTATTCAAAAAGCCATGAGACAGTAAATTAAACATTGCCCTAATTAGAAGAGTGTCATATGTTACAGTGGGGAAGCCACTTGATCTAATTTTCCAACAGGCCCCGTGCAAAGAGCACTGTCAGTATGGTATTAGCCAAAGCCCTATAAACACCAGCACCCTTGGGAAGAGTGGGATTTAGGAAGCCGCAGTTCCACCTTTGCCAGTGAGAGGAGAGATTCAGAAAACAATCCAGTGAACATTGGTCATAACCCTGCAGAGCACTGGAAAGTGTGCTGTCCTCTGTCCTTTAGAGCTCATTTGCACTAGGCAATATTTGAATCTCGGTGATTCCAGAATTCAGTAAGAGCAGTTTCTGCTTCAGTTTTTGTGAGGAAAATATACTTAGTGCTTCAAAGGCATAAATGAAACACTTCTATGTAATGCAGCCTTGGAGAAAGGGTTGCAAAAAATGCCAACAAGGAATGGAATTGTGGTAGTTAATCTTGACGGTTAAATTGACAGAGTCTAGAATCAGCCTCTTGGCAAGATTGCAAACAAGTCTTTAAAATAGGTTGAGATGGGAAATTCCACCATAAATTTGGGCAACACCATCCCTATAGGCTGGGATCATGGCCCGAATCAAAAGAAGAAAGCAACCTAAGCATTAGCATTCAGCTTTCTCTGCTTCCTGGACATGAATGGAGTGGGACCAGCTGCCTTACCCCCAGTGATGTACTTCTTCCAGCAAGACTCCATCTTGTAAAAGTTCTGTAACCTTCACAAATGTCACCAGCAAATTGGAGCCAAGTGTTCAAATACCCGAGATTATGGCAGAGATTTAACACTTAAGCCACAATATCTACCCTACTCTTTCTCTTCACCAACACACCCTCCTCCAAACAAGTGCCCCTTCTACTATTTGGCTTTTGCTTTGGGACCCACACACTTTTACCAGAGCCATCCACATGGGCTTGGTATGAACAGTTTTCCCATGGCTATTCCACTCAAGAAAATGACTACCCTTCTCCAAGTAGCCATCAGCCACCAATAGCTCCCCAGAAAGGCACCATCTGTTTCCAGTTTCTATGTTTACTTGATTTTGAACTTTATACATGGAATAATACAACATAAAAGTTTGTTTGATTCCAGTTACTCATTGTTTTCTGTGTGATATTTTTATTGCATTTGGCTGTATTATTTTAATTTCTGGGTAGCATCTCATTGTTTAGAGCAACAAAGTTATTCCACCCTGTTCTAATATTGGTAGGCATTTGGGGGTATTGATAGCTGCAGATATTAAGAACAGAGATAAAGAAAGTATTCTAGTGCATGTGTTTTGGAGCATGTCATTGTTCCTTCCATTGAGCTCATTCTAAGGAGTAAATATATGTGACCAGCAGATTAGAACAGTCTTAGTGGTTATTTCCAGACCACTTTCCAAAATGGTTATTGTATATTCCTAGCACCAAAAAGAAGGTATTACAGATAATCTAATAGTACATATAATTAAATCATTGTATTTTTTAAACTTTACACAACTGCTATAATTTCAGCGATCATTCTCAGGTTTGACTTATTTATTCACCAATGTTTACTAGATTTGGGCTTGCTAGTAAATGTAAATGTAGCACGTTTTATATCTTTAGGTTCAAGTGAATACCTATTCAACATCTTTATACTGATAGACATTTAGTTTTTTATTACAAATTATTTTAGCAAATATTTTACATACCTTTTCGGGCATATGTCTCTTTCTTCTTTTTTTCTTTTTAAAGTAGATGTGTGGGTTTAAAGAATAGTGCATTCCAATTCTTATTCAATATTTTAAAAGCCATAACTATGAATTTGAAAGGTGTGTGTATATGTGTGTGTATGCATGTGTCATGCATGTGTGTACACACACGCACACTCACATTAGTGTAGTTGCCTGTGTAGGACAAAATAGAATATCACGTCTCCTGGAGTTGCAGGTAATTGTGAGACACTTGGTATAGATGCTGGGAACATAACTTGGGTCCTCTGACATGACAATATTTTACCATTGACTCATTGTTTCATCACTTCCCCACAAGTATGCATTGATGAATTCATTAAAAGATAAATAGGGGAGAAAGGAAAAGGAAGGAAAGAGAAAACATGAATGCACAGAATACGATATTACCAATGTTAAGGGCTGTTTCATGATGGTCCCAAAATTAACTAAGATCTTGAATTATTTATTTCCTTCTTATAATTCCCTGTGTTTTCCTGATTTCCATTAAGAAAAAAATTAGAAGAAAACTGAATAAACTATGACAATAACTTTATGGTACAGGCTAAGAACCCTCATCTCTCATGGCATTCTTTAAAGAATAGTAGATTTAGACCAAGAAGCCCACAGGTAGGCATATGCATGTGCAAGTGCATCTTGAAGTCACTAGTTCAGGCAAGCATTGTTCACTAATCCCCTATTAATAAGATGAAGCATTTTCAACTTCTGAATGTTTATTTTCAGTAGTCCCAATTTCCCTGGGCCATGGCCTCCAGGTCTTACTAGAAGTGTGTAGTCATGCTTAGTGCTTGAGAGAAATCCTGCCATTAAAGAATAAGGTCATGACCATGCACCTGCTCTGATCCTCTGGAGCCCTTGGAGAAATAGGATTGCCAAGTTTTGTTCCACATCTCAGGCTTTCTGTGTTATAACTTTGTGCAGTGTCTGCACAATACTTTACAGCTGCTCTGTGGGTTAAGGTCTTTTCTCTGAAGGGAGCCATTTTTCTACTTGTAGCAGAAAAAAAAATGTCACATGTTACACTAGATTCTTACCCTATCATATTTCCTGGTCACTGTATAAATGACCAACATAGCAGCGAAATGGGTAAAACTTAGACTACTGAATAATGGAGGAAATCATGGTAAGTGCCAACACTGAACATTTTCTGTGTGTCAGGTGCTGCGTGAAATGTTTTGTACATGGTGTTTTATTTAACCCCTATGATAGCAGTATGAATTATTACCAACAATTCATTATTGAAGAAATGTGCTCAGTCAAGAGAAACAACCCACTCACTCCACAGTTAGTATGAGGCAGGGGAAAGTAGAGTTGCTAGATCTGTCTCATGCCAAAGTTGACACTGTTGTTTTTCATATTTAGGGCCACAGGCAGGAGCACAATCAAATAAGAAATGAGATCAAATCAAAATTAACTTTTAAATAATTAGTACCCAAGGTTAAATTCCTTTTACAGAAGTGTTTCAAGGAATATCTGTAGACCTGAGGTTAAGGTGAACACTGTTTTGGAACAAGCCCAAGTATTCAACAAACCACAAAAATAATAAAGAAAATGCAGTCTATATGCACAGTGGAATTTTTAGAAACACAAAGAAGGATGAAGTTACATAATTTGTAGAAAAAAATGAATGTCATCTTTTTACAAAAACAAAATAGAAGCCAAGTGTTGGTGGCACATCCTTTTGATCCCAACACTTAGAAGGCAGAGGCAGTAGGATTTCTGAGTTCGAGGCCAGCCTGGTCTACAGAGTGAGTTCTAAGACAGACAGGGCTACACAGAGAAACCCTGTCTTGAAAAACAGATAGATAGATAGATAGATAGATAGATAGACAGACAGACAGATGGATACACATGATTGAGGAGGACACCTGACATCTACCTCTGAGCTCCATGAGCATACGTGTACTATCTATAAAGATAAATGCAGACTATGGGTGAGAAAAAGAACCTAACTTCAGAGTGCAGATGTCTCCCTGAGACCGTGTGATCATGTTCTTTATACGTCTGGCTGGAATGGAGTGGAGCAGACAGCAGCCACCTTCCCACTTTGGTTGTCTCTACCTGCAGCAGCAGACAAATGAACTGAGGTTGTGCTTTAGACATTAAAAGGGAGGTTTTTTTCTCTTTGGCTTCGCTGCTTTTCAGTCTTGTGTACAGGAGAGATAAATAATGTTGGAACATAATAAAAATGCTTTCAGCTCCCCCGAAGCTAAGAGAGCATTTTAATGTAGCTGAGTGATGTTACAAGCCCTTCTTTATCAAGCAACATGAAGGGAAAGCTCTTCCAACCTGGCTGCATTCACAGACTTCTTGGAGAGGGTCAGGAAGGGGTTTGAGAGAGGAGTACTTGCAATCACCCCACTGACTGGACATTCAGGAAGACGAGCTGCCCTGACTCCTTATCAAGCTGACTCATGCAATTTCACACCCCAAGATGGATTGTCTGGCTGTTCACTCTATGCTTTGCCAATGTGGTCATCTTTACTTACAGTGCTTTCCCTCCTGCTTTCTTCTGATTGATGGTCTTGCAATAAGAATCCTTTCAGATATTTTGTCCTGAAGAAGCTGTTCTTTGAGCCCTTTGTCTCAGAAAAAATGACTCGATCGTCTGCTAAAATGAACTTGAATAAATTCATTATGCATATCTCTTTGAACCTTTCTCTCTTTCTCCCCACAGGTGGAGCCAGAAGAAATCTGTATAATCGAAGATGCTAATATTTAATAAAATAGGATGTATTCATTAGCCTTGAGAGATGGTTCAGTGGTTATGAGTTGGTGTTGCTCTTCCAGAGGATTTGACTCCCAACCACCTTTAACTCCAGTGCAAGGAGATCTGATATCCTCTTCCAGCCTTCACAGGCATTCACACATACAGGGCATAGTTTCTCACATACATACATACACAAAAAAACATATGAATAAACTATTTTTCATAAATATTTTTTTAAAAGATGTAATCATCAGCTGATCCATCCTCATCATGAAAGTTGCACAAACCCCAGACTGATTCCAACTCAGACTGCTAAATTTAGAAAAGCAACTTAACATTCCAGAAGTCAGATGGCCATGCAGAGCTCCAAGTGCCTCTACTCATCCTGATTATATGACTGACATGTTCCCAACTCTCTCAGTCTTGCAGGTGTGCCATCTTTCTGACTGTCAATTTTAATAAGGTCACATCCCTCTTCCCATAGGAAACTCCAGTAGTACCCAGTGTTTTAAGGGACTTAAAGATGGGAAGTTGCACTTTTAGAAAAGATTTATTTATTTTTTATTTATATGTATATTTTTATTTATGTGTGTCTGCACGTATATGCCAAGTGTTTTGAGAGTAGTGGAGGAGGACAGAGGAGTGTGTCAGATGACATGGAACTGGGGTTACAGGTGCTTATAAGCCAAATGACATAGGACCCAAGAACCACATTTGGGTCTTCAGACAGAGAAGAAAGTGTTCTTATCTATCGAGCCATCTCTGTATCCCCTAAAAGACTCTTTCGAAGTTTGCCGTTGACATTTCAATGTCTCCTCCAATGTCTTCACATGTGACATGTGAAGTCCTTCTGCTATAGAGTACCCAGACTTGCTTGTTTTTTAAGAAGATTAATCCTAAAATGAAAAGAGCCCAAGACCGGGCAGGATTTTGGCTGTCCAAAGTAACTGAAGTCAAGAAATAAAGCCTGCAAGGGGCACAGTGGTGATGGAACTGCATCTCCTTTATATGGCTATTATAGAGATTCAGCAGGTTGAAGATGTGAAAGCATTTAGAAGCATGTACAAGAAAACAAACTCTTCATATGTATTATGAAGTGTGGTTATAATCCAATGTCAAATACCGCACTGCCCACAAGAGAACTAGAGATGAAGAAAAGCGAGAGAATGCTGGGGATAATGGAGTAATATTTACTCTTCCAGTATTTAAAGCTTAGCCTAAAGTGCTATTGACAAAGTGACTCCCATGTAATGAGAATAATAAATACCATGAAGATAATGAGCACAGAGTGGGCCTCCAAAAGGGCCAATTGTGTATTCAATTATTCTAAATTGCTTATGTGCTTCCTATAGATTAAGAATTAGGCCTACTTCTTCAGGCAAGGTGCTGGACTTGAGTTTCCACACACAACTCGTGCATATGTTGCTGTATTGTTCAGTTTTCTTTTTTTAAATTATTATTTTCATTGTTTTATAGGTAGTGGAGAAGATAGCACTATTTCATGAGCTAATACTTTTTAGCATTTGCTTTAATGTATCTTTTATTACTATTAGTGTGTGTGTGTGTGTGTGTGTGTGTGTGTGTGTGTAAGTGTGTGCATGCACATGTGCTAAGGCACTCATGTAGAGGCCAGATAACAACTTTCAGGGGTCAGTTCTGCCTTTCTAGCTTGTGAGGTCAGTTTATTTCTTCTGTTCCTACACCGTGTACTCTACCTAGTATAGCTAGTCCCTGAAATTCTGGGACATTCTTCTGCCTTTGCCTCTTATCTGGCTTTTTTATGTGGGTTTCAGAGATTGAATTTGGATTATCAGTCTTCTGTTTCTAGCACCTTCACTTTGTAATCCATGCCCCTGGCCAGCCTGTTTATCAGTTAATACTTGGTTTCTTGGCCAACTGAAGACTTGAGCAAAGCCCTTTGAGACTATGTGAAACATGGCAGAACTATACAGACAGCAAAAATCTAGAGGTGACAGGAAGCTGGTCAACAGTTAGAGTCATCCATATTCTAGTCAAGGATGGCCAGGCACTTACAGTAGGCTGCTTATGTGCAGTACAAAGACAATGATGGAGAATAAAAATGAAATAAAAATCTCTTGTCATTGAAAAATCTTTAAATCAAAATCACTTAGGTAAAAAATAGAAAACTAAGAAAAAATACTAACACATATTTTCTAAATCATTCCAAGTATATAAAATAAAAAATATTTGTTATAGATTCTTTCTTCTTCAATATTAACTTTAATTGTATGTGTGCAAATGTGTGTTTGTATGTGTGTATATGTCTGTGTAGACATGCTTGCTATAAATGCTGAGATTAAATTTTGTATTGCTTCCATATTTACTATAAATGACTAATGAGATCAAATTTTATATAGTTTTATCTTCTGCTTTGGCTATTGAATCATTATTCTTTATGTCACTTTTAACCAACTTTTAAATGCAATTATTTACATGAAATTTATCCATCTTAAGCTTCCTTTTTCACCATTTTGCTAAATACATTTATGTGTGTAACCACTCCTACTATCAATATTTACCTCTAGTTCTACTATTACCCTACTCAGTAAACTCTACCTACCCCACCCCAGATGCAGGTTGCCACTGTCCTGTTACAGTAGCTAAAATTCTTGTATAATAAGATAATTTCATATAATTATATTTCATATAATTTAGTAGGTTGGAGTGTTTTGCACCATTTTTATTTCATTTATTATAATATTTCTTATTTCTGTGTTTGTCAGTCTTTCATTCTATCTTATAGCTGTGAAGTATTCTATTGTATGGGTGTAGCATCATTGTATATTCATCTGTTTTGTGTCCTTTTAGTTTTAGGCTATTTTGAATAGCGGTGATGTGAATGCTCACAAATGCAATCTCTGTGTGAATAAATTTCCAATTTTTAAAATAAATTCATAGGAGCATAAATATTGGTGTATATGGCTATACTTATGTTTAACTGCATGAGAAAACAAAAATATTTATAAGTGAAGCATTTTGAAGTCCCTAGGAGTTGCCAACATGTGGTGTTGTTGGCTCCTACCTATACCCATGATCTAGATAGTTCTCCACAGACAGAAAGCTGGAAGTAAGTTCATATTTTCCCTCTACTATTGATCCCCTGACACCTGAACATAGTAAGAATATGTTCATACACACTATAAGTTTCTTTTTTACTGTGCAGAGAGGGAAGCCTCATCTCCTTTACACTATCAAATTCAGAATGTTGAAAGACAGGATTTATTTTCACCATGTAACAAGATGCTTGAGTTGTGACTGCCAAGGGCTCTTGTATTCCTGTATATGTCTTGTATGCTTCTTAGATGATTGTTGCTCTCATCCCCCTGCTCACCCTACTCACAATAGGGCCACTGTACCTCAGAGCAGTGCAACCACATCTTATGTAGAAAGGTAAGAATGCAACCTATCAGCATTTTATATTAAAATGTCTATTAGAGCTATGTATTGGAAACATAGAACATAAATTTACTGTCTATTATTTATTTACATGGCTTTCAATATTTCAGCTAAACAACAGTTAATGTTATTTTTTTCAAAAAGTGGATGAAGCAATATTTTCATAATTGTAAAGCTTTGTTTATACTTTTATTTTACTCTTTAAAAATAACATATGGAACTGGAGAGATCTTTTTTGTTCAGAGCACTTAGGGGTCTTGAAGAGGCTAGGGTTTCATTTCCAGCACCTTTATTCTGTGTCTTAAACCTGGCTATAACTCCAGCTCCAGGGCATCTGACAACCTCTTTTGGCCTCAAAAGTAACATACAGAGAGAGAGAGAGAGAGAGAGAGAAAGAGAAAGAGAGAGAAAGAGAAAGAGTGAGAGGGGGGAGAGGGAAAAGAAGAAGAAGAAGAAGAAATATTAAAAATCAACATGTAAAATTGTGTATATTCCCTGTGTATCATGTAGTCTTTTGGAATATAGATCTATAAATGAGAAGAATAAGAAAGAATATAAATATACACACTCTGAAGTGACTAATTAGCATCATTGCTTCATATGTGGCATTTTGTTTACTTCTTTATTTCTCGTTGTGTTTAAGAGTGTATGAACATGGGTGTAGGTACAGGTGCATGTACCTGTGCACATCTGGAGGCCAGAAGAGGGAACTGGTGTCTCCTTTATCCCTCTCTTCCTAGTCCTTTGAGTCAGGATCTCCCTCTGAATCTGAGGGTTGTTTTTAGTTTCTGTTTTGGTTTTGATTTGCCTAGGTTGTAAGTCAGCAAGTCCAGCAGTCTTTACTTCCATGTACCTTGTAGCTGAGGCTTCAGGGATGCACAAGGCTCATTCAATAGGATCTGACATGTAGACTCTAGCTGTTATGATTACAGGACAAGTCCTCTTTATCAACTGAGCTTCTCGTGTGCCCCACATATGTATCATTTGGAGATAGTCACTCTTACCGTTCATTGCTTATCATTCTCTAAGAATGCAATATTTCATTTTAAACTAAACATCACACTATGCAGTTAAACCTTACTTATGACTTAGGGTTTAATGAAAATCTTCAGGCCTTTAAATATAGAATGTCCAAAGATGAGCGCTCTCTCTCTCTCTCTCTCTACACACACACACACACACACACACACACACACACACCGTACCACACACTTGTTTGGCGAATTTTCTCCTGACTTTAAAACATATACTTATTGTGTTCCTAAGAATGTAGCTACTATGTCTACTGTGTGATTTTAATTTGGTATTGATCTGTGTAATGTCAAAACTTGACACAGATGACAGCATTATTGATAGAGTGCTTCAGGGGAAAGGCATATGCTTGTGGTAGACACAGGTGTTCTTTAAAGACATGCATGGAAAGGTCTCCCCAGGGATTTATGATTTCATAAAATAGAGTATCTTGGAGCTCAACCTTCATACATAAATTTTTCTCATGTCAGGAGCAGAGGGTAGACTTTCTTCTTGATAGCACCAAACTACTCCTTATGAGAACAGAAATTCAAGAGAACAGATTCTCAGATAGGGATGCTTCACCTGAAAGGGTGTCACCTACTTCATTACACACTGAATCCCTCCCCACTGGAAGCCCCTAATGATGAGGAAGGTAAAACAGCTGAGCACTGTAGTTAGTACCAAAAAGAGACCAAGAGCCATGTGATCGGTCAGTGGGTAAGAGTGTTTGCTGTCTAGCAATATGAGTTTGATACTGGGGACCTGATGGTGGAAGGATAGAATCTTTTCCTGAAAATTGTCCTCTGACTTCCCATTGGGTGCCATAGCATATACATGTCCTCTCACCCCCAACCCAATAAATAAAAATACATGTAATTTTAAAAAATGTAAAGATCAAGCAAGCTCAATATTGAGTTAATGCAAAGCAGGAGACACAAGTCATCAAGTCATCTACAGTGGCATGTACTTTGTTCTGACTGGTCTTTACTTAGCACCTTAGTTGTCTTACAGGAGCCATAGTGTTATCTGGTTTACAGCATCATCCGAGTGCCAAAGCAAAACCCCAAAGGAAAAATACCTGTCTGGTCAAGGCAAGAGACCAGCCTCTATCAGGTCTATTTAATGCTGTCTGGACAAAGGAGCTCTTTCCAG
Organism: Rhynchomys soricoides; assembly: GCA_019843965.1. Taxonomy (NCBI): domain Eukaryota; kingdom Metazoa; phylum Chordata; class Mammalia; order Rodentia; family Muridae; genus Rhynchomys; species Rhynchomys soricoides. The sequence continues at coordinate 405,649 of JADRCH010000128.1, read as the reverse complement.
CCTAGGAACTCATAAATCCTAATAATGCCAGCCCAGATCTCTCTACAGCACCTTGTAAAAGCTCTTTCCAAACATAAAACAGTAACTTCAGGGTCACATGACCCAGGCATGGTGGTGTACACCTGCAAGTCCCACTTGCAAGAAGTTGAAGCAGGAATAAGGTAAGCTCTTTGTCATTGTGGACCACAGTGAGACTGTTTCAAAGAAAGAAACAAAAGCCAGGTATGTAGATCAGTTAGCAGAGTTCCTGTCTAGCGTGTAGGAGGCTCTAGGTTCAATCCCCAGCACCATATAAACTACACATGGAAGAACATGTCTATAATTCTAGCACTCAGAAGATGGAGGCAGGGGGATGAGAAATTCAAGGATATTCGTGTCTACATCACCAGGTCAAGACCAGTCTGAACTTCATAAGACCATATCTTCTTAAATAAAAAGGCTGGAGAGTTGGTTCACTTTTAAAGATGACCCACAGCTGGCATCATGTAAATGCTCGTTAGTTTCACTCCAACGGGATCTGGGCCACCTACATTCATGCTCTCTCTCTCTCTCTCTCTCTCTCACACACACACACACACACACACACACACAGAGAGAGAGTTAAAAAATAATGCAAAACAATTATTTAATAAAAAAGGAGACAAAGAAGAGAAGCTAGTGAAATGTACCCCTGGATTCCATGGGACGTCAGGCATTTGGAATTCTGAATGAACTCCCCAATGGAGGCTGTTATTGCTTCTGGCAAGATTGAGTTGTTTTCCTTTCCCCTGTTAAATATAAGTATCTCCTGCTCATGACACTATCCCTATGGGGGAGATGCAGGCTCTGCATCCCAAATACGTCATGTCTCATAAGTAGAACTTATAGATATTGGAAGAAGGGCTGGGGAGATGGCTCAGTCAGCAAAGTGCTTGCCTTGCAAGCATGAGGACTGGAGCTCAAGCCCCAAGGACTCATGTTAAAAAATGCAGACATGGTAATGTGTGCTTCTGATGACAGCATTGAGGAGGAGGAGACAGATGTAGCTTCTGGCCAGCCAGCCTAGCCTGCTTATAAGCTTTAGGCCAGGAAGAGATCATGTCTGAAAATTAAGATGGCTTACTCTAGAGGGACAACAGGAAAGGTTGTCTTCTGGCTTCCACATAATCTGTATACACACACACACACACACACACACACACACACACACAGAGATACAGAGAGAGAGAGACAGAGACAGAGACAGAGAGACAGAGACACACAGAGAGAAACAGAAGTCTATTCAGATAAACGAGTGCACAGAGTCTGGCATTTCAGGGCTAATTGATCTATAAAAGCAGATAATCCAAATGTCAGAGAGACATAGTAGAGGCTGGTTTTAATACCTAAAGTAAGCATAGAAAAAAAGAAACAGCTTTTAAACCTCACCCGGCCTCTCCCAAGCCCAAGCGAAGCAGGACAGGCTCTAGCCTAGCTCCTTTTCTGTCTGAGTGGAGTTTTGGCAGACGCACCTCCAATGTGTTTGTTTTCGAGATTTGTTATCTTGCCCGAGTAAGCACAAAGCACAAGGAAACCTCTGTCCAAAGGTGAAAAATTACTTTTAAATTTTCCACTTAGCAAGTTGTGTCTTCACTGCAGCATAGCAGGAGGGTAAGCCTTGGGGTTCTGGATGGGGCTGAGACAGCTCCCAGCCAAGCTTGTCTGCAGACGACATCTCCCTTACTAGCTCGCCTTGTTTCTATCTTCTCCCTCTTCCCCTTTTTTTCCCTTGGAAGGTCTAAATGACTTTGAAAGCCTTTGGATCAACAGATTTCCTCTGTGATGCCAATTTGCACAGTGCTTTCCTATTGATTTAGCTTGTAATTTATTTCTTTATTTCTGACACATTTCACTTACACTCCCAGGTAAGGGGGAAGTGCTGGAGCCAGAAAACTGTAATTAAATAATCGGGTGGCTGGCAGCCCTTGGAGAGGCTCTGAAACTGCTGTGTTTTCTCATCTCTCTTCCTGGCTCATTCATTGAAGAAAGAAACTAGGGAATGACCAGCAATGAGGAAGCAGGCTTTATTTCTGCAGACGATAAAGCAGGTTTGTACATTGAGCTGTAGCAGTGCCTTCATAGGGCCATGAAATGGTCTCTGATGAGTCCCGGCATGCCTGATTCACCCGGCTGGAAACTAGGGAAGACACAGGTCCACCATGTTATTCATACCAGAGTCTTTAATGAGATGATAGGGCATTCAAACAGCACACTGCACGGTATTTTTTCTTAGACTCAATCTATACTAAGTCAATAGCCTGCTGAAGCCCAAGGTTTCGTGCATTTTTTCAATTTAGTTGCTGTCGATGGCTCTGAAAGTGCTGATCGCATCAAACCTCCCCTCTCCCACACAGATTTCAATAATGCTAGGAAGGGAGATTCCAGTCGCTAGTGATGGCACTTTAATCCAACAGTATGCCCCCTCTTCCCTCTTCATCTCATCAGAAGGACTTCTCACTGAGAGCGATGCTGACACTGAAGCCCCTCCTCGCAATGGAATCCAAGGAAAGATGCACACTTACTCACCAAGTAAACATAGAAAAAATACACAGTTTTCAGACCTCACCCTGGCCTCCTCCAAGCCCAAGTCAAGCAGGACAGGCCCTCACCTAGCTCCTTTTCTGTCAGAGTGAACAAGTGACTGATGGCTGTGATTTACAAAGAACAGGAACCATCCTTTAGAAAACAAAGGGCTAGAGATGATGGCTAAACAGTTAAGTGTACCTGCCAGTGTTGTAGAGGACCTGGGTTTGGTTCTCAGGACCCACATGGGACAACTCATAACCAGCCGTCACTCCAGCACCAGAGGATCTGATATCTTCCTCCAGTCTCCCAATGTGCCAGCATCCATGCTGTGTAGTATACATAGACATAGACATTAAAAAAATAAAATTTTGCAAAACATTAACAACAAAAGTGAAATGCCACCATGAAAAAGTCAACTCCATAGATGTGGATTACTTCAAGGAATAGTAATCTGGGGCCAGCAAAATTATCTATTCAGACCACAGATGAGATACTCTGTTTTCTTGGGTTAAAAGCACAGCTGATAGGTATTCTCCACAGCACCTGTTACAGGCTGTTTTATAACCTTTTAAACATGTTTAAGTCTAAAATCACAACAAAACAAAAATCCAGTTTATTTCAAGGACCATACAGAGAAGGGTTATAGCTGTCTGTCTTTTTCTAAATGATGTTTTGTTGAACTTGACCCTTGGAATTCACTTCCATAGTTACGTGAAAAAACTTTGCAGGTCACTGAAAAATCTTAGGGCTTAGAGAATTTTCCCCTGAGTTTGGTCTCAGCTTTGCCTGATACTGGTGGGGTCATATGGTGCTTGTCCTTGACATATCTGAGCTTTATTCTTCTCTAGAATACATGAATAACACCTGCCTCATTATCAAAGTCAATGGCAGTCAGGTTTGAAAGCAATAACCTTGATTTTTTCCAGTTCAGTGCTCTAACCCTAATTCTTGCAATAGCATCTGGCATTCAGCATATGGTCAATCAATGTTTAGTGGATAAGATTAAAAAGGCATTTCTTATGAGAGAATCTTAAAACATTACGTATATGTTTGGAAAATATAGTCAGTTAAAAGAATAAGAGAGCATGGGGAAGAAATAGTATACATTTGCTTCAAGAATGTGTTGAAATAGCTGGACATTCTGGTGCATGCTTACAGTTCCAACTGTTTTGGAGGCTGAGGCAATGAAGTCCTGCTGCAAATAAGCACAATTGAATAGAATATGCAAAAATGAATCCATAAGACTGTAACTAACTGCAGCTAAACTCCAAGACATATTAAAGTAGCTCAGTGGCATCATTCTCTCGGGTTTGACTCCAAGTGGCTTTTCAGAGCGATGTGAGCGGAAGCCTTCTGAGTGCCTGCAAACATGCTTTGTGCATGGGGAATAGAGATGGGTGGAACTGAATGTGTGTCAGTGGTGGTACGAGAATGGAAGGGAACAAAGGAGACATCTTGTATAATGGCCACAAAATAGGACAGAAAGACGGAAAGGGCAGGTCACTCCCAAGCTACTTACTATAGGAGACTATGTGTGTCTCCCAAGGATATTTCAAATGCTGTGGAGATGACTCAGTAGGTCAGGAGCTCTCTGAGTATGAGGTTCCTTTCCCAGAAACTACCAAGAGCTGTGCATGCTTGCAGGCATACATAATCCAGTCTTCTATGGGAAGATGGGGGATGAGGAGAGGAGAATAATTTGACCCTTAGGGGTTAACCACCCTGGGGAATCTAGGGACAAATAGTAAGAGACACTATTGTGGAAGGCAAAGACTGTTGGTCAAGATTGTAATCTGGGGTCTCCAAATGTGTACTGTGATACACACACACACACACAAAGCGAGAGAGAGAGAGAGGGAGAGAGAGAGAGAGAGAGAGAGAGAGAGGGAGAGAGAGAGAAAGAGAGAGATCACATACATAAGTCAAAAGGGAATGATATGCTGTGTATATTTCTGCAATTACCATCTGAAACAGCTACAGGAAGTTACACCATGCACACAAGCCATCGTATTGATATTTCTCTTTGGTTGAATGTGTGGGGTGTGGTGAGAAGAGCGTAGCATAGGGATCATAAAATAAAATTTCACCCTTTCACCCTTCAATTCTGGAATGCTGCTAACATGAGAGGAGGTTTGTCACAGAATCTAGGGTATGCAGGAGCAGGATGGGGAGACAAGTGGGAGAGGAGAATTAACCAAAATAAGGTGCATATCTGTGTGTGTGTGTGTGTGTGTGTGTGTGTGTGTGTGTGTGTGTGTGTTCAGCTGCACTGAATCCTTTGGAGGTGGAGATACAGATTTCTATGAGCTGCCTGATGAGAGTGACACCTGAGAATGTAGTCAGACATTCTTTTCCTCTTCAAGAGTATTATGCAGTCTTAACCACTGAGCCATCTCTCCAGCCCCTTTATTTATCTTTTTTGTTGTAAAAACATGGTAGTAGTTAAATGCTAGGACTTAGGGAAAGACAAGGTGATAAAATGAAGGAAGGAAAGAAGGAGGGGAGGGAGGGAAAGAGAAATGGAGGGGGAGAAAGGAAGAGGAAATCAGGCCTTGTCCTCTATTCTTATCCATGTGCATTGCTTTCTCTAAGCCTTAATTTCATTTTTTGTAACAAATTAAGAATAATGAAACCTGTCTTGCAGAGCCATTATAAGGTCATGCCTTCTAGTACTTTAATTGAAAAAATAGTCATGCAAAAGCTGTTTCTACATCCTGGCAGGGTAGCATGCACCTGAAATCACACCATTTCAGAAGTAGAGACAGGAGGATCATGACATCCTGGACATCCAAGGACATCCTGGGCTATGTGTCTCAAATCTTACAGATAAACAAGAAGCTGTTTGTAAAAGTCTGAATTTAGGCCAATCTTCTTTTATTAATTCTGTTTTTTTTTTAATGGTGAATGAACACAGCTAGCAGTACCACAGGAGGAATCTTCTTTCTTTGCCTCCTCACGCCAGCTATTTGCCTCCCCACGTATCCTTCCAATCTGCACCTCCTGCATCTCCAGTGATGTCTCTTTTCATTTATTATATCAGGAACTTGTAATTTCTCTTTGCCTCCTTTCCTCTTAATTTTCAGGGTTATGTTGACTTTGTCTATTTAAAGGAATCAACTTCTTCCTCTACTAAATTTTATTTTCTACCCCTTCATTCTATGGTAATTATCTCTTCTTTCTCTATGTATGCTGTGCTTGCGTGTCCTATTATCACATTTCCAAAGTTCTTGAATTATGAGATCAAGTATATGTGTGTGTCTATATCACATATGTGTGTGTGATGTGTGTTTATGTACTATATTAACATTTAATATATTAGAGGTATGATGCATTCTACTTGTGATTTTATTTCAACTTTTACATTTAGTAGTTTAGTTGTAATTATTTTGGAATAGAATGCATTCAAGGTAATTTTTAAAAATTTGATCTACCTTTATAACATCTAATCTTGAGAACATATTTCTGGTTTAGCTACACTGAAACCCCCAAAAGCAATGTGTTATGTGTAACAGTGGTGGTTTGAAACCTGATGAAGATTGCTTTCTGGCTGATAAACAGCTGCTTTACTGCAAGTGTTCCTTGGATGCCAAGAAAGAATAGGCATTGTCTGGTCTCACTGGTGATGCTAAGTCAAAGGCCTCGCTATAGAAGGTGGGCATTGTGATATTTGCTGTGTCGTCACATAAATAATTGAGGTAAGTATAGGCTGCGATTCAGTTGGCAGAGTGTTTGCATGACATGTCCAAGGCCCTGTGCTTGATACCCCGAACCCACAGGATGTAGTACTGGACACCTGTAACCCTAATGCTTGAGAAGTGAGTCAAGAGGATCAGGAACTGAAGGTCATCCTCAGCTACGAAAGGTATTTGAGGCCAACTTGAGAACTTATCCCCACCTCCCATACCTACTCTAAACGAGGATGAGGAGGGGAAAGAGAAGGAAGAGGAAGAGGGGGAATACAATTTTTAAAAATGAGGTTGAAGCACGCCTACCTGGTTCATCTTGCTCGGGACCTACTTCTCATCCACATCTCATCAGGTCCATCATTGTCAGGTCTACAGTGGTATGTGACAGGATGCAAGCACTTCAGGGCCATCTGCGGCTCTCCACACAGAGATAGATGAAAAGTAGACATCCAGTAAGTGTTCACTGTGACCTTCGTTCACACATTAGCTTGATTGACTGATGGCTTTTGGTCTTCTCTGCTAGAAAATGAGTGATTTGAGGGCAAGAACATGTGTATCCCAGATCATCCACAACAGCTGCTTAGCCAGGGTTTGAGGAATTCAGAAATAGAGAAGGACACTTTCAAAGTTTTTCTTATAGAAAAAATAACGGATTAATAAAAATAGGCAGATCAAAGTGTTGGCTGTACCAATAGTAAAACAAGTTCTATATGGAGCCTAAAATCTCCTTTTTGCTAAACTTCTTTACATATAGATATTGATGATACACTCCTAGACTTCATTTATGTCAGAACTTCTTGAGAGTAGAAGAGATGCTGCAGATTAAGACAGGAAGCCTTGGAACCTGCCCTCCAATGGAAACAGATATAGCACACACCCCGCAACAGCAGTAATGCTTAATATCTTAATGATCCATGCTACTGAAGGAACTAGGTAAGGAGACTCTGCCTGCTGGAAACTCTATGGGTCCCAAGAAGTTCTGTGTTCACCTGGCATAGCAGTGAGGTCAACATATACAGGATGCTGGGTGGGAAAACTCTGAGCTTGACATGTCTCAACCGAAACCTCTTTTTAATATATCATAATGGGGTGTGGATGTAGCTCATTGGTGTAGCACACCCATAGTTCTAGGTTTGATCTCTAGCTCACACACAAACACACACACACACACACACACATACACACACACACACACACACACGGGAGAGAGAGAGAGAGAGAGAGAGAGAGAGAGAGAGAGAGAGAGAGAGCTGATTTTGGTTGACCCTTCTCCTCTGCTTTTCTTCTAATACCCCTGTTCTCCCCCACTCATACCCCTCTTCCTTTAGTGACCCCTTTGGACTTTCATGTTCCATGTATTGTATACCACCTTCATCTCTTCCTTTAAAAATCCTCTCATGGATCTCTTTATAATTTTATAGCCTAACCCATAACCATAACCACAACTGCATGTCCACAAATATACAAAATTAAAAGCTAGACTGCACATATGAAAGAGACCATGTGGTGACAGTCTTCTTGACTACACTTGATGACCTCCTTTAATCTGGTAAGCTTACAAAAACATCCTTTTTCTGCAAATTTTATAATTCCATTCCTCTTTATGGCTAAATAAAATTCCATTGCATGTATGCGCCACAATTTCATTCTCTATTCATTTGTTGATGGACATCTAGATTGATCTTCATTGTTAGGGATGCAGCAGAGATCAATGTGGATACATGAGCACATCTAAGGCCAGAGTTTGAATCCTTTGCTTGTGTGTATGGCGTGATTATCTAGATCGATGTTTGGTATTTGGAGAAAGTTCTAAACTGGCTTCCATAGTGACTATACCAGATTATATTCCTATTACAGTCATCAAATGGTGGAATATATTGAACAGTTCTCGGAAGAAGAAATATAAATGGTCCCAAAAACAATTTTAAAAATATTCAGCGTCTATGGCTTTGGGGTAGTTAGAATGGAAACTACTTTGATTTTTTGTCACACTGCAGACGAAATCCCTATCGTCAAAGCAACAGAAGACAACAAGAGCTAGTGCGGCACCAAGGGAGAAGGAAAGTCTGTTCACAACTCTCTGCAACTCTCTTAAATCTGATGCTGTACCCTTGTTGGATAGTTGCCTTTTAGTTAGACAGTTGGGCGATGATTCTGTCCTTAGTAGACAGATGGTTCTATAGCTGAAGGTGCTTTACTGAGTGCACCACGACACTGCGGTTGGTTGAGTGGCTTCTTTCAATTTCACTGGGTGTCTTAGATTAATGCACATGCTAGGACCTCCTGTGTATCTCCCTTTACCTTACAGACACTGCCCCCAGAGCTCTCAATTGAAAAGGAACAGAGAGTTCCTTCAGCTCAGGGTCCCCTCAATTGTGGTTGGCCATTTGAGTAAATGTAAATGGAGATTCTAGCCACTGGTTCTAGTTGAGGCTCAAGAGGAAGCAATTCATTAATCAAAATCATTTAGTATATATTGATAATATCAGAATCAGAGCTGATGCTGAGAGAAATCCATGTGCATAAGGGCAGAGTGGGCTGACACACCCTGTAATTTCAGTCCTAGAGAGATGGAGTCAGGAGAATGATGAGTCAAAGGCCAGTATTGGCTAACAAGTGAGACCATGTCTTGAAAAGACAAAGAAAAAGAAAAGGAACAGAAAACACACACACACACACACACACACACACACACACGCACACACACACGAGAGAGAGAGAGAGAGAGAGAGAGAGAGAGAGAGAGAGAGAGAGAGA
>JADRCH010000128.1:366793-391243 GCA_019843965.1 Rhynchomys soricoides | reverse complement strand
TTTCTTTCTTTCTTTCTTTCTTTCTTTCTTTCTTTCTTTCTTTCTTTCAATTTTTAATTTTGGTTGTTGTTGTCGTTGTTGTTTTTGAGACAGGGTTTATCTATGTAGCCCTGGCTGCCCTGGAACTCACTCTTGTAGACCAGGCTGTCCTCAAACTCAGAAATCCGCCTGCCTCTGCCTCCTAAGTGCTAGGATTAAAGGTGTGCACCCACCACTGCCCGGTTTAAATCACAGCTTAAGAATAGCAACAGCAAATAACTAATACATGTGGGTCAAATTAGTCTAGGTGCTGGGAGGTTCTTCTAAACTTGAATAGATTCCTCATGGTATTACTAGTATCTTTTTTTTTTTTTTTTTTGGTTTTTTGAGACAAAGTTTCTCTGTGTAGCCTTGGCTGTCCTGGAACCCACTTTGTAGACCAGGCTAGTATCATTTTGCCAGCTGGTTGGTCTGCCTTGGCTGCAGCCTGTGGGACAGAGCACTGAGTTCTTGTCTGCAAGGTTTTATGTTCCAGTAAGCTATCTCATGGTGGAATCAGAATTCCAGGACCAAAAGTGCCTTCGGTCCGAACATCCCTCTGGTGACATCTTTTGGGCCAAGATCCATTAGAATTCTAGGCAAGATTCCAAAGTACAGAAAGGGTGACAGAAGAGATGGCTTGGCAATTAGAGCACTTGCTGCTCTGTCTAAGGACTCAGGTTTCCTTTGTAGGACCCAAGTCAGTCAGCTCACACCAGCCTGTAACTTTGCATACACACTTGAGCACATGTGTGCTCATGCGTGCTCATGAGAGCATGCTCACACACACACACACACACACACACACACACACACACACACACGCACACGCACACACAAACAAATAAAAATAAAAAATAACTTTGTTTAGAACCAGAGAAAAAATTCCCACTTACTGTTAAAAGAAACTTACAAGTAACAAGGTATGTGGAGTCGATCCAGAAACCATGGGGAAACTCGTACCTTTTTTCCTAAATAACCACCACTGACTCAGCTTTGAGAAATCTGAAAACTATTGCATTTTAGGCTCTACTGAAAATGTGGATTACCTTCTTCCTCTGAACTTATCTCAATCAGAATTCTCTATCAGGCTAAATTCCCAGTGCTCAGCCCAAGTACCTGTGCAAGATACCAAAGGTTTGCTGGTGCGACTTGCCGAAGGAGAGGATTACACTGTGGAGCAGCTAGCTATGCGATGCCATCAGGAAGAGGAACATTAGCAGGAAGCCCCAGTTCCCAGGTAATGAGAGCCTCTGACAATCAACATCAGCCACACAGCCATAATAGAATTTCAATGAGATAAATTCCACTTTCTGCCCAAGTTTAGCCACTCACGGAAGAAACAATTACCTTGTGAAAATGGAGCACTCTCCCTATATTATCTCTTCATTAAAATATTCAAATGAAGGTACCAACACAGTTATAAGCTCATTTATAAAGAAAAATAGCATTAATGCATTTAGTACTAATGCACTTACCTCGGAGCACTTCTCAGAGATGTTAAAGTGTGAAGTTTATAAAACGTTCAGTGATGTTGAACTTGAATTACAACCTAATGCTTGAATTGCTACATTTAACATTAAAAGCGTGTTATTAATCTTCAATTTAGGGGAGAATAATTTTCACTCACTGTGCAGAATAAGAAAAAACAACCCAGTTATGATGGAATTTCATTCAGATCAAATTTGCTTTAATTGCAATTCTATTAAATTAGAAATAGACATTTTATCCTGATATGATTCTTTGATGTCTTCAGTTTTAATGCTAATAAAAGCATTATCGCCACAGGTGTGAGCTGCATTATGTACAATAATTAGGGCTTAAATTAAAGATGTGTCAGGCTACCCAAAAGTAATTTGGGAACCTAGCACAAAAGAATTAAGCTAGGTGAAACTTTGTGACATTTTTATTTCTCCGTACCTTTTCTGAGATCAGTTTTTTTTTTTGTTATTCTAGTTTATTTTTTACTTCTATGGCAGCAATAATGCCATTAAGAGTAATACCTCTAAGCCACAGATAAATAAAACACTAAAAAGCCACTGAGTGGAATATTTTGCAGACAATGAAAGACATTGTAGAATATCCAATGAAATAGAAAAATGTAAACAATGACTATTAAGACAATAAAAAGTGTTCTCCATGTACATACAGTTCATATCTGCAAAATATGCGTAGAAAAGTTTGGAAGGAAATGCAGCCAAATGGTAGTCATTACAATTCTTCAAGTGTGGAATTATAGCAGGCTTCTAGTCTCAGGTTTCTATCCTATATTTTGTAGTCATTATTGTTTTACTTAGGTAAAGAACATATAAAAAGTCCAAAATGAATGTAGTATGAGCAAGCTTGTCACAATTAAAGAATGTGTTGTGCTTCTTAGATAACTCTAAATATTGAGGTGTCTTTATACCAATAATAACTCCTGGAAGATAAAACAATGGATGTGTGGATTGATGTACAGATGGATGGATATGTGAACAAAGGGAAGGATGGGTGAATAGAAGGACAAAGGCTTGAACTGATGAATGGATAGATGGATGGACAAATGGCTAGAGAAGTAGATGGACAGATAGAGGAATATGTGACTAATTGGAAGAATTCCTGTACCTGGAGTTCAGTACAAACTTGATGTTTGTGCTGATTCAAGAATTATAATGAACCAAGAATTGAGGCCTTCGGGGCTGAGGAGATAGGTCAGTCAGTTGACTGCCTTGAGAGCAGGAAGACCTGAGTTTGCCTTCCTAGAAACCACATTAGAAAACAATAACAAAAACGTGGGGCTAGAGAGATGGCTCAGCAGTTAAGAGCTCTTCCAGAGGTCCCAGGTTTGATTCTAATCACCCATATGGCATCTCTCAACTGTCTGTCACCTCAGGTTTTGGGGTACCAGACTTCCTTTCCAGGAGTCCATAGAAATAAGACATGCAAGTGGTACAGAAGCATGTTGTCAGGTAAAACATACATACATACACATAAGATTAAATTGTTTAAATAAATAAAGCAGAGCATGGTGGCATGGACTTCTAGTCCCAGTGCTAGGGCATCAGAGACAGACGGATCCCTGGGTTTCACTGACCAACTACCCTAGCCTGCTTAATGAGCTCTAGGCCAGTGAGAGGCTCTGTCTCAAAAACCATGGTGGATGGCTCCTGAGGAAGGACACCCAGAGTTGACATCTACCCTACATAAGCATGTGCACACATGTGTGCAAGCATTCTTAAACATTTAAAAGTGGTTCTTTGCCAACATATAAGTTTATTGCACACACACACACAGAGAGAGAGAGAGAGAGAGAGAGAGAGAGAGAGAGAGAGAGAGAGAAAATTATAGCTTTTTAATTAACAAAAATATCAGAATATCAGAGTCCGAAATGTTATACTTCTCTTCCAGTTAGTGGCCAGGGAGACCCTGGAAGTCCCCAAAGCAATAGAAGCAACAGTCATTGCTCTTTGCTTTCCACCCTGACTAGATACTAAGACCCAGTTTCTGAAAAGTCCCACACACACTTTGGCTGCAGGATGTAGAAAAGGCAGTCTGGAATTGACCCAGAATCTTCCTCTTTGCTGGCCAGCTTCCTCAGTGCTTGTACTTTCTACATAGTAAAAGGAGGGAGGGAATTCTGAGTGAACTGTGTTGTTGACATGGCCACAGTCATGTAAAGAACCCCAGCGCCTCAGCTCCACAGCAGTGGGCAGTGCAAATGGTTGCCTTCTTCCAGTGAGAGAGGCTTAGGGGAATGGCAAAGCCTTCTTCAGGATGGAGTGTTGACAGTGTGTGTGCAAGAGTTCACTGTAGCTTTCTCCTGCCAGAAGTTTACATTGCAAAGGCAGCATCCCTACAGAGCCTGCTCCTATGGAGATTAGCTAAACCTCTCTTCTTCTTCAGCTGTACACACTAACACTGCCCCTTGTTCATCTATATGTGCTAATGCAGCCTCCTTCTTCAGCTGCAATGCAATGGCCCTTGCTTGCTAGTTCAAGGATAGATAACAAATATGCTGAGATTCCAAGGTGGAGACTTCTTCTGTAAGGGTCCGTGATTCACAGAAGAATGCTATCCCAGACTCAAATAGTATGTAAAAGCAAAGAGTGTTTTATTCTGCAGAAGTCCAGCATGCTGGGGTCTCCCCTTCCAAGATGGAGACAAACAAGTAAGCTTGCAGGCCCAATTTAAAGCACATTAGGGGAATTCTGAGGTAGGTTATTTTTATGTTGCTCCATCTTTAAGGACATTCCAGAACCATTACCAGGGCATGAGGGCTGGAAACTGTTGGTGCAGAGGTCTGGAAAATGTTGCTGACCTATTGTCCTTGCCTCAGGCCAGGTGGTAGAGCAGCTTCTGAGGTCTGGACTTGACCAGTTATTGAAAGAGAATTAGGCCAAGTCTCCTGAACTGCCAATTTGAAGCCTGTCATGGAGGCAACCTAGTCTTCTTACTCCATGGAAATGCCCACTTTTCCCAATCCCAGATGTTCACTGTGTGTGCACAGGCAAACACATCAGTCTTTGCTTCATTCCCTTGTTGCCCTTCATCAGGGTTAAAGGCAGGAACTCATGCCTGCAACCATAAGCCTGGTCCAAAGCCATGGCTGGAAAGTTCACTGATGATAAGGGAAATCCTACTATTGTTCTACTAAATGGCCATGTTGTAAACCTGCCTTGTAAATATTTATGTTTCTGCTAGTTTCAGCCTTGGTCCAAAAGCTTCCTTTTGCAGTGGGCATCTGTGAAAGCAGAGGCTTATACCTAACTGGAGAATGTGTTGAAGACCAATCCTAAATTATGTATACACACAGGCATACACACACACACACACACACACACACACACACACGGCTCAGGGAACAGCCAAAAAAGAGAAGGCAGAAAGAATAGACTGGGAAGAAGATAGGGAAAGATGCTGTAGAATATTGACTTTTGGCCATAATCTGGCTGATGCACTCACAAGCTCAGAGCAGCTATGGCTTCCCATATACTGTCAAGTACGTCAACCTTCTAGCCTGGACTGGAGAGAGGTGGAAAGAACCACCTCTATGTCAGGAGATGGCAAGTCTTTGGTGGCTGGGGGAGGGATAGTTAGTTTTCTGTTATGTTGCTCTACTGGGTCCCATATCATATATACAATGGCAGTAATTGGATTCAGTGGGTTATATAGGAAGGAAGGAAGGAAGGAAGGAAGGAAGGAAGGAAGGAAGGAGGGAGGAAGGGAGGAAGAGGACATGACATCTGTGGGGAGGATATATTGGGAGGGATCCAAGAAGACCTGGGGAAGAGGTCATGGCTGTGACTATGGTCAAAATACATTGAAATTCTCAAAGAATAAATAAAACTATTATGCATCTAGGAAGAATGGTGGCCTATTCTTTGATTCTTGGTTGTCTTCCCTTCAAGATCTAACCCTCTCGATTTTACTGAAGCATATTGGGAGAGAGCTGCCTAATACGCTCAGCTCTGAAACGAACTAGATTTGGGCACATTACTGGATGGAAAGAGCCTCAACTCTTGGGTTTAGGGATGAAAATGTCCTTTGTTCACAGAAAACTAAATTGACCTAGATATAGCAATACAGCCTTAGACTTCTGCACCTCCCCCCCTAAACTTTGTTAAATATTTTATTAATGTCTGCATCCACTCTGTATCAGGAAACAACCATATGCTCTTGAAAAGGCAAAAATAAATGAAGACATGTCTTGTGCCCTCAGGGTTGGTTGGAGTCGAGGAAAGGCTTTGAAATCTCACGCTCCTAGGGGATACTTTGGAGTCTTCTGGTGGAGTGGCAAGTGACTCATCCGACTCCAGCCTCTCTCCACACACTCACGTAAATATAATACTTCTCTACTTCTAATGAAAGGGAAGCAGATGATATAAAAGAATAAAGAATTCAGACTAAGACAACCAGGCATTAGAAACGAATAAGACATGTAATAAGCCACAGTAGAAATATCATGCAATTGTGGAGGCTTCTGTAAGTGGATTCCCTGATTTTCATTTCTCTCTTATCCCTTTCTTTCTCATTGCTGAGGACAGAAGGGGCCTTCCGTGGTTACAAAGATTTGGCACTACCAAGCTGTTTCAGTGACCCAGCACTGTGGTATAGGCTGTCCTGGAGATAAGATAGTGTGGACTTGGAATTCTCCTTGTTGTCCTTGCTCCTTATTCTGAGTCTGCAAGATAATTCTATAATCATTAGAGAAACCTGTGTTAGTTGTTTACTTCCCTGTAGTGAACTGTACTAAATCGTAGAGGCTCACAACAACAAGTATGTGTTAGCTATCAGTTTCTGTGAGTTAAGAGGCAGGATTTGGCCAAATTGGCTTTGCCTGTGCAGATTTTACAGACTGTGATCAGACAAACCAGGGTCTCATCCCAAGGATTAACTAGGGAAGGATCTGCTTCCAAGCTCAAGTGCTCATTCACACAGCTTCTGGCTAGAATCAGGTACTGCCAGGCTTTTGATTAAAGGCTGTCCCAAGTTTCTTAGTGCATGGTTTCTCATAAGGCAGCTCGTAAGGTGGTAATTGGCTTAATCAGACACAGACAAATGAGAGACAGAGGCAAAAAGACAGAAAAGAGAAAAGGAGACAAGAAAGAGAGATGGAATGAGAGAAAAACAGAGAAAGAGTTAAGATGCTCACACAATATAAGTTCATATCATCCATGGAGGGAAGAAGTGAGAGAGAGAAAGAGACAGAGAGAGACAGAGACCAACAGACACACTGAGAGAAGCAGAGACACAGAAAGACACAGAGAAAGACAGAGGGAGGAGACAGAAACAGAGACAGAGAAAGACAGAGACAGAGATTAAGGGAGTGATTATACTATCCTAGGGAAATTCTGTTTTTTCTGTGCAATGAAAGCTAGTATGTCCATACTAGTACTTCCATAGCTCGGTCCAGCCATAGTCTGGGGACACAGTAGGAGTTTGGAAGACAATTACAGGAACATGTGGGTACTGGGAAGTAAATATCATTGGGGGAGGGGTCCTTCTAGATAACTTAGCACTACTGTATGACTCAAAGGAATGCCAAGGTGGTGTTGAGCCTGTGCCTTTAAGATTGAGGTTCTGGAACCCTAGGAAAAGAATAGATTAGACTGCAAGGTCTAAATGTTGACTGCACATTCATCTCATCTTGGTGATTTGACATCTCTAGGCCAAATTCCTTAGAGACATTGAAATGAGTCTGAGGAACAGTGTTTAAGACATCAAAAATGACCTGGACAAGCAATGCTTTACTGGATGTCCCCTCAGCCATCCATATATGGACATCATTAACTAAATCCAGCGTGTTATTTTTTAAAAAAATAGAGCAGGTGAGAGAAGAATGTGTGGGGATGATCAAAACATTGTACACAGGTATGCAATTCTCAAATAACAGATAAAAGTATAGTGAAATGTTTGGGTTTTTTTTTTTTCTCTTTTTACTTACAGGCCCTTTGTGAATATATTACTCCAGTTTAGTGTTTTTATGGGATTCTGGAGTGTGCACACGAGTGGGTCTCTGTTTCTTGTGCATTCTCGTGGGCTCTTTTTTTGTTTTTTTGTTCTTTGCTTTTCCAATGTGTTAGATTTTGCTTTATCATATTGTATTATCTCTTAGAAGCTTGTTTTCTTTTCTAATGACAGACAGACAGGGTTGGGAGGGGAGGTGGGAAGGATCTGGAAGAAGTAGAAGGAGGGGAACCTGTAATGAGCATGTATTATGTGAGAAAAACCATTTTCAATAAAAGGAAAAACATACCTCTGGACCACAAAATATTACATTAAAAATACATATGGACTACATAGCGGACATTTTTTGAAAGGTCGAGTTGGCTTGTTTTTCTTCTCAGAATATCTCACAAATTCCAAGACACAGAAAATCCAGTAGATGAGGATTCAGCAATGACACTTTCGTTTTACTCAGCGGACACTGGCTAGAACTACATAGCTCTGCTGGACAACTGTTCAAATTCTGGGATTTCTACACAGTTTGGGTGCCCTTAGCCTCCTATATCAAGTCTTTGTGCCACATTGTGAGACAATAATGGCTTCTTAAGGGCAGCCATGCTAATTGCCCCGATTCGTATACCATCTACCTGCCATGGTACCTGCAGCCCAGAACTATAGTTGCTGTTGTTGCCTAGGTCTTAAACAGACACTTTGCTTCCAGTTCATAATTCAACTTTTCAAGTCTGACCTTGAAATGTGTCACTCCCTGCATCTTCTAAGGAACAAACATACTCATTAACAAACATGTTTTTAAGATTTATTCTTACTATTCTAAATTACGTATATGTATCATGGTAGGAGACTGTGTGCAGGTGAATGCAGGTGTTCAAGGAGGCCTGAGGAGTCACCTCTTCTGGAAATGGAATCACAGGCAGCTGTGAACCCACTGGAATGGAACACTGCTAGATCCTCAGCAAAAGGCATGAGCTCGTAACAACTAAGCCATCTTGCGGGGCCCAAATACATCCTCATCTCTTCTCATTTTTAAAATATGTACTTGTTTATTTCCATTTTGTGTGTATGATTATTTTAAACCAAGAGTAAGTGTGTGTGTGTGTGTGTGAGTGTGTGTGTGTGTGTGTGTAGCATATGGATGTCTGATGCCCTCAGATGCCAGAAAAGGATCTCCTTAGACTACTGACAGTTGTATTCTACCATGTGGGTGTTCAGGCAAGTCACTGAAAAACATATGTCTATGTGTACCTAGGAAGAAAATAAAAAACAGTCATTGTGCCTGGTATCCTGCATACAGAAAATAGGGTGGCTAGAAGAAAACCTACAAAAGATGATGACTTGAACATTACATTGGTAATAGCCAGCTAATGCTTCTTTTTCCTTCTTAGTGGGCAGCTTGTGCACATCCTTTTACATGTTGGATACACCATCTATTTTGTGCTATGATTTTCTTTGTGTGTGAGTGTGTGTGAGTGGGTATTTGTATGGTTTGTGTACGTGTATTGGGGAGGTCTAAGAGTACTTCATAAATGCATATGGAAGCCAAAGGTCAACCTCAGGTCTCTCTGGTACTCTCTGCATTTGTTGAATTATTTATCTTATCTTTTGAGACCAGGCTTATCATTGAACTTGGAGCTCACTGATTCAGCTAGACTAAGTGGCTAACAAGCTCCAGGGATCCTCCTGTCTCTATCCCCTTACCCAGTACGGCTATGTGCTACCACACCCAAGCTTAGCATTTTCCATGCCTTCTAGGGACCCGAACTCATGTTTTCATGCTTGCCTGCAGGTGCTTCACTGATTGAGCCATCTCCCCATTCCCCTTGTGTATTTTATGTTTTCCTTAACCACTCTCCTACCATTATCAAATTCCAGTTGCTTCAAATTCCTTCATCCAAAACACTGGATTCCTTAGAGTGAACACTGATACCTGAGTACCTGCTTTCAACACTGTGGGGGAGTCAGAAGCTGTATGCTGGAATCAGCCAGTGTAACTCTCCTAGCTTCTTAAGCAAGTGAATATTTACTGTCCCCAAGGCTAGCCTGACAGCTCTCACCCTAGCTCCACTGCCTCTGAATTAGGGAAGTCAGAGTCAAGTTAGACTTGACTTGGATTGTGTTTTCCTCCATTCAGGCAAACCATCTATACTGTAATATTCAGTAGTCAGTGCCAGAGAAGAACAGCCAGGGCTTCAAATGATCACGGGGCTAAAATATCAAAGCATGGTAAATGCTTCCCAGCAAAACTTCCCCCTTTCAGCCGTCGCAGGAGATGTAACTGCAGTCAGGAGGTTTGCAGAGAGTGTGCAAGTGAAATGCAGATGTGTTTCCTCTGCATGCCATCTCAACAACAGTTATTCATAACAGCTTCATGTGCAGCTTCTGCGTTTCCCAGATGCAATGTGTTGAGGGGTTCTGTGCAGTTAAAATTGGTTTTATAGGCAAGGGAAATGCTGCCAGCTCTGCAGATTGTTGCTACACTTCTGCTTCCCTGAATTTGGTCCTCTAGTATGTGGGCTCGGACCCTAGAATCGTTGCCTGGTAATGCAAAATTCAAACTAATATGTCAGGATTATGCTTTGAAACACACACACACACACACACACACACACACGAGAGAGAGAGAGAGAGACTGCGGTTGCTTATATAATGCTATAAATTAAATATGATGCCTCTTCGTTCTTTCAAAAAGTCAGACAGAATCAAAGGCTTGTACAAATTCTTCTTCCTCTCCTTGGAGATATCATTTCCCTTGAAAGCTTTTGCCTCCTGGGTCCTGACACTGTTCCTCACAGCTTTCTGCATATGAACAATCCATCACCCAATATTTTTAAATTGTGTCTTATGATACTTTAAAATGGATTTGTCCATCCAGGTCCGAATGGCATGGCTAATTATTCATTAGAAGATGAAGGAATGGGAAGCCCGTGACAGGTTTTTTTTAATTCATGTATTATTAATATGTGTGTTTGAGAGTGTAGGTATGCAAGTATCATAGTGTTCATGTGGTGATCAGAGGGCTATTATTGGATTCATTTCTCTCCTTCTACCTCTTTTTGTGGGCAGAGTCTCTCTTGTGTCTGCTATGATGCACTTTTGGTACTGCTAGCTATCTGTCTTCTTCTGGCTGATTCTCCAGCAGATCAGTGTAATGGGATTACAGACACAGGCTACTGCATCTGGATCTTTACATGGAGTTTGGGGACTGAACTCTAGTTATCAGGCTTGCATGGTGAACTTCTCAATGCTGAGCCATCTCTTCTTTTGTTTTCTTTCTTTAAGTTCAGCATAACTCTTTAAGGCAGCTCATTTGATTGCCCTGGCTACACACAGGAAAACAAGTAAGGTTGTTGCTAAGCAGTTTCAAAGATTCACTGACACACAACATACATATATAGACAGACAGACACACACACTCACATACACACTGTTCTTTATGTACAGAGATTAGGTTCTCTTGGCGGTGGCTTTTCATGATTGCCTCTGGATTCATAGTCTGATCTATTTTCATAGATCTGAAGGTCCTGTCTTCAGACCAGAGACCTTGTTTGCCTGTGTTTTCTACAATAGCTTCATGTTCAGCATTGGGGATAAATCTGGGTTTCCTGATTCTGCTTCTGTAATGAGAAAGGATCTTAGAATTCATCAGGGCTTTGAAATAAAGTTTTCTGGTAAAAACTCCATCCCAAACTGACTGATTGATGGACAGAGATCCTTCAAACACACCCAATGCACCCAAAACAGAAACACAAGTGGACTCCAATGTACCCAACACAGCATTGCCAATAAGACTCCTTTGAGCTCAAACTTGCTATTGACAAGGATGGCCTTGAACTTCAGATCCTTAGCACAGGGCTTGGATTGCAGGCATGCACCACCATGCTCCATTTTATGAGATGCTGGGGATCAAATTCAAGGTTTCATACATGCTAGACAACAAACCTACCGACTGAGCTTCCCTCCCACCCCACCCCCCTCAATATGGAGACTCATTTGAAGGAGACAAAAGAAACTGTGCTTCAAAGAGTTCCCACGAAGCCAACACTCTTCAAAGCAACTCAGATCACCAGTGACAGTTTCCTTATCATTCTACCAGCAAGACCTAACATTAAAGTGAGTTTTCTTTCTTCCTTCCTTTCTTTCTTTCTTTTTTTTTTTTATAATCAAGCAATTCTGCTTGGGGGAAGCAGTGGCATTTATTGAAATCTAGTAAAGGGTCCTTTCAATAGGACTACTATGTTTTGTGTTTTCCTGCCAGTCATTATAGAATGCAATAGAATCTCTGTGCCAATTAAACAGTTGTATGTTTGGGGTGGTCAACGGCATCTGCCAGGACCCAAACCTTTAGAAACAACCAGAACGTCCTCTCTGGTTCTAATCAGAGCTGACTGAGGAATTGGAGATGTCTGCCTTCATCAGAAATAATTGTTTACTGTGTCACCTCTTGAGTCTTCATTGAACCATAGACTTAAGCAGAACTGTGAATGAGCAGTGAACCAGAAGTTAGATATACATTCTCTTTTCTGTGGTGGTTATAACAGAAAAGAGAATATTCGGGAAAGTACCTGTGTCCCTCCCTTTGACTATCAGACTACAAAATAATAGACGCCAAAAAATTAGAATTCCCCTACAAATTTCCTACTGAGAGAATAATCAGGGCTAACCCCTGGCTCAGAAAGATGGGGAGAGTTATCTCCCAGAAATAGAATGATAACTTGTCAGGGGTTTCCGGAGAGACTGGAACCCAGATAGTGATGGGCAAGGTGTCACCCTCACCCAGGACTGCTTAGCTCCAAATGACTATGGCCATGCACTTAAACATCATGCCTGAAGCTGGAAGATAGACTAGGACAGCTGATGCTGGAGGGGAGGGCATTGTGTCTCTCTGACCCTATTGCTGATATGTGCCATAGTGAATAAATGTGCCTTTTCTGCTTTTTACAATTATTTATTAACTTAATCAGTTTATTGAGGATGGGTGGCTGGACCTGGTTTATCAGGGCTTCCAGGGAACAGGATTTGACCCTAACAACTCTGTTAAGAAATACTTTTCTTGCCCCTGGGACAGAATACCAGACATGTACCTTTACCAACCCCTGCAGAGAAGGTGGGGGTGGGTTCCTAAATCCTTGGCCTTCACTACTCCTTCTGGGATTACACTGAGAAGCCTGTGACAGGTCTTTCCAGGCATCTCTGTTTTGCTTGCACAGCTCAGCTGTGTTACAATGGTTTCGGGGTGGCAGAGGAGAGTGTAGAAGTGAACTTTCAGCATCTGAGCCACAGTTGCACCTCCATACCTGTAGAAAGCTATGCAGTTTCCATTGAAAAACGCTTGTCATTTCCCTGCCCTCTACCCCTTTGAGAGACCCGAGATTAATAGGTCACATACTGTTTAACTGGTTGTCAGCCTGATCAGATTAAGAAGCTCCTGGAGCTTTAAAGAGGTGCATTTTGGCAGACCTGAGAATGTTTCTGGAAAGGATTAAGTGAAGAGAGAAAGACCCGCTCTGAACATGAAAGCTAGCTCCTTGAGCTGGGGCTCTAGACAGAGGAGAAAGGAAAAAAAAAAAAAAAACATGAAATGAACACCTACGCTCCTCCCTCTCCCTTCCTATACCTAGAGATATGAGGAGGTGTATGGGTCCAGCCTCGTGCTCCAGGGAGCTGCCTGCTATTGTGCCATAGCCTAAGGAAAGGACCATATCCCTCAAATTGAGAACCAGAAAAAGCCCTTCCTTCTTCCAGCTGCTTCTGTCAGGCATTCACAGCAGCCAAAAGAGGTACTGATGAGAAAACATTCTCCATAATTCACAGCTGTGGTTACTAAGACTTTTAATATATATACATACATGCATACATACACATACACATATAATTTGTCAGAGAAGGCTCATGCTATGGTGCTATGTAGAGGTCATAGAACAGTTGGCAGGATTTAGGTTCTTCTTCCACCATGTGGGGCCCATGGATGTAATTCGGGTTTGGAGGAAGCATTGTAAACTGCTGAGCCATCTTGCAGGCCTGAGGCTACTAATTTCTGATGGCAGTCACCATCCAATTCAAGCCTAAAGGCGATACAGGACTTAAGAGGTGGCATTTTTCCTTTAAAAGGCCTGGACCCTTAGGTCCTGATTCCCTAAGCAGTTACCCTGGAATCAATGGGTCTTTTTCAAGCAGTTACCAGCGGTGAATGTCAGTGCAGGGGTGGTGGTTTGACTGCATTCTGTGGTCTCTACTGTTTCAAAATCTCCATAATGGCACAAAAAATAAATTAACTCATCTAAATACCATAGTCCAGGGCTGCCAGCTAACACCCAAATAGTGCCTTTGTCCTTCCCTATGGATGCCACCCCTGTCTGCCTTGTTCTTCCTGCTAGTCCTTCTTACTCCAGATCATCACTAATACTGCGCCTTCCAAAGGCTTCCTGTGTCCTCTGCCACAGTCATGCCCTCTCTCCAGTACTGGCTGATTTTCCATTCCCTTTACTTTGTCTAATGTGTGCCTGGACATGGTTTGAAATGAGCTCCTTTCGTCTGTTGCTTTTATTCTACGTAGGGCCTCCCTGTTGTTACTTCACTGTGACCTTTGATGGCTTGCTTTTCAGGGATGTTTACTGTGGCCCTGCCACCTGTAACCCTGTTTGGCATTTGCAGAGGGAGGAAGAGAAGAAGAGATACAGGGAGAAGGAAGAATGAAGAAAGGAGAAGAGGAAGGAAGAATGGAGGGAGGGAGGGAGGAAAGCAGGAAGGGAGGAAGGAAAGAAGGAAGAATGTTGGGAGAGAGGGAGGGAGAGAGGGAAGAAGGGAGGAGAGGGAAGGATGGAAAGGAAAAGGAAGGAAGGAAGGAAGGAAGGAAGGAAGGAAGGAAGAGGTTTGGTGAGCTTGGTTGGAGGAAAGAGCCCAAGGCACAGACAGGCTAACTGGCATGCAGGTAGGAGAGTCAGGACTTAAACTTCCATGGGGCTCAAACTTTTCCTGTGTCCCCTCATTATCTTGGTGGCTGTCATGCCTTTATGCACAGGTGTTTCCTGACTAATGTCCGTATTTTCTGCATTGAAATAATCACATGGTAACTCCAGGTCTACCATCCACTAGACATTTGCTTTGTCTCCATCTCGAGCTTTGCTCCCTGTTGACTCGAGCTTTTCCACATTCGCAGTCTTTTTGACAGGAGCTTGAAAGCAACAAAAGAACAGTGTATCTCTCTCTAATCTGTCTCCTACTGGACATGCAAAGGTGTCTTTGGAGGGAGAAGGATAAATAATGCAGCCTCTCTCTTTGCACATGGCTCCTGCTTCCTCACAAATATTTGTGCATTGATTATTCTTTGATTGAAGAGTGAGTACATGCAGGGCAGTGATTGACTTGTGTTGTTTATTATTATTTTAATTATTGTGTTAAGGTAGTTCACATCTAGAAATCTCTCTCTAGAGTTTTTGCCTTGTTCCAGACATGCAAAACATCGAAGTAAAAGAAGCACCTGGCTTTTTGATAATTTTTAAAGGACTCACTAAAAACAAAACAGAAAATTTAATCGAAGGAAAATCGCTCTTGATCTCTATGAAAATGTAGCCAATTATCAAGACAGTTTCCAAGTCACCCCAAAGCTGTGTAAATGTCTCTGAGCACTAGAGGAGTAAAGCTAAATATTTACCACATGCCAAATGAAATTAAGATTTATCTGGCACCAAAGGAAAAGAGAAATCTCCTGAAATCCCACTGCTACAAAGAGGAGCAAAGCCCGTGGAAAGGAAGGCGTTTTAACTGTGTTTACAAGGGGCATTTCAATGTTTTTTGAAAGTCCACTGCTAAATAATGCATGTTTCTCAAATGTAAAAATAAAGCAGGCATGTAGCCTCTTATTGAAGAAAGCTTAACTGTCCAGATGGAAGAAGACTCCAGAAGCTGGGGCACTGTGAGGTTTTCATCTTCCCAAAAGGGATTGTGGGGTGTAGAGAACAAGACCATGGGGACTTGTACGTGATTTGTAGTGTGTGTGTGTGTGTGTGTGTGTGTGTGTGTCTTTCTCTGTGCGTGTGTGTGTGTGTGTGTGTGTGTGTGTATGCATGCGTGCATATGCATCTGTGTGTGAATGTGTGTGTGTGTGTGTGTGTGTGTGTGTGTGCGCGCGCGCGCATTCGCAAGATGGCACATGATCAGGAAATTGGACGGTAGTGTGGTGGATACAGTGCAAATGCTGCATTAGAAGTCAGACTGGACATCTTTCGACTGATCACAGCTAGCATTCTCCTCTTGTGAGCACATTGCTTAAGTTCCAGTACTATATACATTTAAAACTTGTAATTCGTAAAAAATGGCCCGGCAGATGGTTCTGTGGGTAAAGGTGCTTGCAGCCAAACTTTATAATCTGAGTTCAATACCCTGGAGCCCATGAGCTGGTAGGAGAATCCCGATTCACATCAGCTATCCTCTAACATCCAGACTGTCTCTGCACTGGGGAGCTCCATGCATACATACACATGAAAGAAATAGACATAACATTAAAACGAGTAATAAATAAATCAATCTAATTCCCACTCAATAGAGTGTTTTGAGAAAGGTTATTTTATAGCCTAAGTTTGCTTCAAGTTCTAAATACAGCTGAGGATGACTTTGAACTTCTGACCCTGCTGTCTCTACCTCCCTAGTGCTGAGATTCTGGTTTTGCAGCATCATGAGCAATGTACGTAGACCTGGGTATGGAGCTCAGGACTTTGTGCATGCTAGCCAACCATCTGTCAGTTGGCATACACCCCCAACCCCCAAACTGAGATCTTTCTCAGCAGATCTTTTGTATCCTCTCTCATTGATCCAGTTTCATTGAAGAAGCACAGGGACCTATGGTCATCCATTAATGAGTAACCACTATCATTTTTTTAATTCACACTGGTACTGAAAGTTCACTCAGTCCTCTGTCTATGGATTTAACCAACTTCAGATTAAAAAGACCTAAAGAATCTGGATATCAGCAGGGAACACGCAGTGAGAACGGATAATGGGAGAAGGAGCAACTGGAATACAGACACACGGAGATGGACTGTGAAGATAAGATGCTAAGTAAAGGGTGAAGAGAAGGCAATCATGGAAGACAGCAGTAGGGATGGAGAGATGACTCTGTGGGTAGGCACTCTCAACTATTTTAACCCCAGCCTCGGGGGATCCAGTGCCCTCCTCTAGATTTATACACACACACACACACACACACACACACACACAACATTTCCATCACCACCATACATACACATTTTAAAAAAAATTCCCATTTATGTTCATATAAAAGCATCAAGGAGACTAACATTTAGAAAATAAAATTGAGGGTCCAACAAGGAGGCTCAGTGGGTAAAGGCACAGGCCTGAGAATCCAAGTTTCAACACCAGGAGTCAAATCCTTCAAGTTATCTTCTGACTTCTATAAGTGTGCAGTGATACACCTCCTTCCCAACCCAATAATAATAATAATAATAATAATAATAATAATAATAATAAATATAATAATAATATGTAAGTTGATTCAGGATTAAAAGCGTTAAGATTAGTGGGTTAAGGGAGAGAGTTTGATGGCTTTGGGGAGTAACTGAATTCTTTTAAAATTGTCATGACGTTTACACAGCTCCCTAAATGCACCCGTTCAGTCACGTTTCAAAGAGGTTGATTTCATGATATGTAAATTCTGTCTCATCAAAACTGTTTTTAAAAATGTCAAAGTCATGGAACTGGGGCATTGTTTTAGGTTATGAAAACAGAGGTGAAGTAGCTGGTTATTTATTTATTTATTTTTTCTCTTAGCTCAGGATGGCCTGTTACTATGTAGCTCAGGCTGGCCCAACACTCTCAACCTTGAGTCACTCTCCAGCACCAAAAATATAAACATAGAAAAATAGAAATTCGAGCTTGTGTTCTCTGATTCTGTTTTCAGTTGGGTGGGAATTTTAAGGTCACTGAGGAGAATTAGGAAATTCAGAGAAAAATTATAAAACATAAGTATCCCTTTTCCTTTCTTCAATGCCATGTCTAACCATTCACTCTGCTATAGTGTTACTTACTGTATAGACTGTATCACTACACACAAAATAAAGAATGGGCTTGTTCTCTTTTATCTGTCTTAACCTTCTATCTGGAAGGAGCTCCCATTGTCACCATTTTCCTATTTGTTCTAGATTCTTTAACTGTGGGACAGTAGTATCTGATGAGAACCTCAGTTCCTAGAGTCAAAGGAGCAAGATGCATGTCCTAGCACCACCACTTTCTAGAGATGATGTGGGGCCCATTTTCTTTACCTTGGAAAACTGTACCTGCCTCCCAAGGCTGTAGTGAACTGTGGAGCAGACACACTGTGAGCCCCAGTGCCTGGTACATCGTGTAATGCAGTGACTGTGGCCCCTTCTAAGGATATAGCAGGGCTTTTAATTGCACTGCGACCATTTGCTCTCATGACACCCAACATTCTTTTAAAACATGACTTTATGTTGCTTTCTTAGTTTCTTTCACTGATATGCCACAGTTTACTTATATATATGTACATTTATTTCTTTGGTGCGCATGCTTGCATATGTGTACACACACCATAGCACACATGTGGCAGTCAGAGGACAGCTGACAGGAGGAACAGCAGAGGACCAGACACAGGTTTCCAGGCTTGTTTGCACAGGTGTAAAGAATTTTGATCTCCAATGTATAAAATGAGATCACACTTTTTATAGTTTCATGAACTGTCTGCTATGTTCTAGCTTTCTACATTAATATAGAGAATTCTGGAAGCTTCTTCCCTGATTGAGTATATCTTGGTAGACAGAGCTACTCCAGCCACCTCATTTCCTTTTCCTCAAATGGAAAAGAATCAAGAATCTTTCTAAGCAGTATCTGTCTGCCCACTCAGCAGCACATCAAGAGTGTGGGGTGATTGGTCACTTGAACGATTGAGACAAACAAACACAGGGCAGAAGATAGAAGGAAGTGCGGTAAGGCCCTAATTGGAATACTTGTCTCATTTCTTCTTGATAATGTGCCATATTCCACCCCACTGGGCCGAGGTGACGACTCACAAGATGTCTTACACCTGTGAGCATCCTTGCTTAGGGAAAGCAGATGTGAATCATCGTTGAAAGGTATTGAGGGCTGGAGAGATGGCTCAGTGGGTAAGAGTACTTACTGCTTTTGCAGAGGACCCAAGTTCAATTTGTAGCGTTCATGTGAGATGGCTCACAACCACCTGTAATTCCAGTCCCAGGGACTCTGACACCTGCCTCTCACTTGTGTAGGCACACACACACACACACACACACACACCATCTTTTTAAAAGAAACTTTAGAAAAGACCACACCCTTGTAACTGTCTCCACAATTTCCCATTCTCTCATTTTATAAAAATGTCTTTTATTTTTAAATTGGATGGGGGAAGACAAAAAAATAACAAGAGTACTTACTTATGAACATTCGATGCTCATGGTGATCAACAACTGTTAGATCCCATGACAGCCATCAGTAGGCTTTCCTGTCTGTATTCTCATAAATGAGTCTGTAATTGCATGGGGGGATGGAAGCACCGACCAAGAGTCTTCTTACATATCTGACCATTCAGCAGACTCTCTGGATTACAGGAGAATCACATTCACCTTGTTTGTTTGTTTGTTTACTTATTTATTTACCTACTTACTTATTGCACATCCTGACCACAGTTTCCCCTCCTTCTTCTGATCCTAATCCTCCTCCCCACTCCCCAATCCACTCCTCCTCCACTTCTTTTCAGAAAAGGGCAGGCCTTACATAATATCAACCAGCCATGGCATATCTAATTGCAGTAAGATTAGGCACCTCCTCTCCTATTAAGGTTGGATGAAGCAACCCAATAGGAGGAAAGGATTCCCCAAAGCAGGCAACAGAGTCAGAGACAGCCCCTGCTTCCACTGTTAGGATTCCCAGAAGAAGACCAATAACCTCTGGTTTCTTTTCAGGCAATATGCATCTTTCCCTTTTCACTAACTCTTACTTTGAAAAAGGAAATTAAAAGCCCTGAGCTACCTCCATTCTTCTCAATTCAAGATCCTTCCTTCCCTCTGTCTGCCTCAAGGGAATCATAGACAGCTTAACTCAGAAGCATGTTCTAGGGTCTATTCATCAAGCATTTGGCCTGAAACCTTCCACTTCTCTTTGAAACCTATAGGAAGGGGACACTGTATCCTCAGAACCCCACCATGCTGTCTGTACATGGTGTTAATGACTCTTCTAACAGATTGCTTACTGCAAAGAACAATCATAGTCACCCTGAAGTCACACAGGAGACTTTCCCGTCTGTGGCCCCTATTTGTTCACACTGTGGTGGTGTGCTGTGGGGCAGTGTCTGTGACAGGCAGTCTGGTGCTCAGTCGAGCACAGGCATAAACTCTGGGCGACCCAGCGCAATCCGCAAGGGACCTGAAACGTTGTGCCAATGCACCTGGGAGGCTTTTGGCTCTGGTCATGGTCACATACCACTACTCCTCAGGTAGAGGCATGGCCATGCCCCCAGGTAGATGCTTGGCCACACAGCTCCAAGCCATCCCCATGTTAATGAGACACCTAGAGGCTTAGCCACGCCCCTTCTCAGTTACTATATCTGCCTCGCCTCTCCCAGAGGCCACAGGATACAGTTCCATCCCCACCATTCTCCACAATGAAAAAAACATCTTAGAATTATGGACTGTCTCTTCATCTGGACCCACCATGGGAAGCAAGGGATCCAGCCCTCTATTAAGGAGCCCCATTTAATCTCTCGCTGAGGGCTTCCCAGAGCTCCCAGACTGCACCTATTGACCTAAGCCTAAGCAGTTAGTCTGGCATCCCAAGCCACCGCAGACCGGTCCACTGTGGGACACTAGCTGTGCTCTGTGGCCCTATCTGTTCCCAGGTCCCTCGGCATCCGGTGGCATCCATGATGTCCAACCATGGGAACTCCAGAGCTGGCTAGGGAGTTCCCCTGGACAGCTCCCTCTTCTACCCATGGGCTGTGTCTCCGCAGAGGCCTCTCACACAGCCTGGACAGCCCATTGGACTGTAGAAGAGCTCGCAGCCACTTCTGAGTGTCTCCTGTCCTGGGATGGACACATAGGGCTTCTTTTTACTGCAGCAGGCTTGTTCCTACAGTGTGCTGCAGAAATTCAGACCATGAATTCTGCAGAGCAGCTGGTTCATACCCTCAGCCCTACAGAGAGTGTCTTCATAGTGGACACAGCCTGCCAGCAAAGAAGTAGATTTGCCAGCAGAGAGAGAAGTAGACTTGTCCTTTAGGGAAATGTATTCCTCAGGCCAGCTGCATTGTGAGGCATAAGACCCTTGATTGCCAGTGTCAATAGAGTATCAGTAATCACTCAGAAAATGAATATTCCAATCAAACAGGGATGAACTTGACAAGGGGAAGGACCAAAGGATCTTTATTCTTCCCACCTCCACCCCTGACCCCTGACAGCAATTGACCTTATATCTGCATAATTGCTTTCCTCTGTCTGTTTTACTGCTGACTAACTGAATTAAGGTGGAACGAAAAAAAGAAAAGAAAAAAGGTAAGAAAAAGTCAAAAGAACAGCTACTTCTGACTTGCTTACAAACTCTTATATAAGGGCCCAGATGCACAGATAGAGAAGGCAGAGGTGTCCATTGCTGCTCAGATCAAATCCAGAATCCAGGCTTTTGAGTTTGTTTTTATATTTGCTCTTTTTTATGTTATTTCTTTTATTTTTTGAGATTATCATATAATTACGTTTTTTCCTGCTTCCCTTTCCACCCTTCAAACTCTCCCACACACCCCCTGCCTTACTTGTTTTCTTTCAAATTTATGATCTTTCTATTAATTGATATATATATAACAAAATACACAAGCACAATAAGCAGGTCACTTGGGCCAAGCAACACACTTGTTTGTTCTTTAGATTTGATGTCTAGAGTTTTGGTAGAAGGCTCTTTCAAGAGAAAGTCATGGAACCCAACCTCACTCTGCCTGGTCTGGAGACTTTTTCAACCATGAACTTATGTTTCCATGTCTGGGTGCAGAGGGGAGAAGTGATTCAGAAAGTTTCCAGCTGTCAGCATTTGAGATGTAGGAAAGGGAGGCACAGCCATTCAATGTCACCATCAGCAGACTGAGATATCCCTCCTCAACTTTTAGGGATATCATCAACTCAGGTTAAACCAGAGTTCAAGACTTTGAGGCTGAAAAGACTTTTGGAGTGGGGGTTGGAGATTATACTGGAGATTTATGCTAAAGGCTTAAGCCCAAGAAGTAGGAGGCAAGAGGACACTCAGAAGAAGGCAAGTCACAGATCAAAAGCCACAAGGTAATGGATTTCCCAAAGGTAAGGGCAGCTCATGGTCTCACAATAGTCATACTGGAATTTGAGTGGGGCTTGAAGTTTACTATTTTGTCATTGTCCCTGTGTGGCTCCTGAGAGGCAAATCTAGCTCTCAGGAATCCAAGAAAGTGAAGAAGGTAGCTGTCTTTTGGGCAAATGAAGGTAAGCTCTGTTTGAGGTTTTCAGGCAGTGTCTAGGGAAGGGAATGAATTCCCCCCTCCCCCAACTGGAAGCATGTTCTAGGGTCTATTCACCAAGCATGTGGTCTGAAACCTTCCACTTACTTCTGAAACCTATAGGAAAGGGACCCTGTCTCTGCAGAACCCCACCATGCTGTCTCTCCATTGTGTTAAAGACTCTTATAACAGATTCCTTACTGCAAAGAACAGCCTATTCCTAGTGCCCCTGAAGTGTCATGGGAGACTTTCCCATCTTGTGTCCCCTGTTTGTTCACACTGTGTTGGTGTGGCGCAGAAATTCAGGTCATGAGTTCTGCAGAGCAGGTGATTCAGACCTCAGCCCTACAGAGAGTGTCTTCCTGGCCACAGCCTGCCAGCAGAAGTTTTAGACATTGAGTTATTTGGCCTGGGTCATTGATTATTAACCACATAACATCTCCATGTGAATCAGCAGCTTTTACAGTGAATGCTGCTATTTACTGAACTTCTTGCCTTGTTCTCATCCTGGGCAGGGCTTGATTCCCACTACTGGCTGATAGGCTCCTTTTCTTTTCCTCCTTTTGTCCTCATGATCTTTCTGTCTGTCTATCTGGCCTAAAAAAACTGGACCTTGTGTCATCTTTAAAGGCTTTCAGACAAAACCTGGAGCAGGGTTTGGGGCCAGAAAGTTAATTGCTCCTTCATTTTTTAAGAAGAAGAGTCTTAACAAGAGGAACCTTGGGCAGATGGCTCAGTGAGTAAAGTTACTTGCATTGCATCTAAGCATGGGGGTCTGAGTTCAATACCTGTGTTTAACATGACACCTATGAAAGAGCCACATTCTTACATTCTTGTAAGTCCAGTAGTGGGGCGGTAGAGACAGGCAGATTCCTCAGTTTCACTAGCTGGCCAGCCTAGCCAAACTGATGAACTCTTGGCCAGCGAGAGCCACAAAGTAAGGTAGAAAAGCATCTGTAATTGACATCTGGCTTTACATGCACATGCATACATGTACCCTCACATACACAAATAGATATGTATACAAACAAACAAACAAACAAGCAGAATTCTAGCCAGACCTTGTGGTCCTTGACTGTTATCCTAGCTATTCTGGAAGCTGGTTGGTTTATTAACTGAATCTAAGAACATCTAGACAACTTAAGGATTCCCTGTCCTAAAGAAGAAAACAGAAAGGGGGGCTAGAGATATAGCTCAGTGGTAGATTGCTCACCTAGCACATGTGATTCCCTGGTTTAAACCCCCAGAACCACTACAAAAATAAATAAATAAAATAAATCTTTGCACCAATCCCAGGATTCCAAGAGCCTAGTTTGGAGGCACTTTGAGATAGAGACACTTAGATCTTACCTAAAAGCAATTAAGTCACTTTATTTTCTGGATAAGGCTAGAAATTGAACCTGTACTATCTGCTTAGGGACTGGCAAGAGGCTCTAGCTGTGAAGGAAATCAGTGTCAAGAGAGGTTCTGTCTCAGACCAGTCTTTCAAAGACATTGACAGATAACAACAGGTCTGAATCTTCAAATTTCCCCCATGATGGTCTCTGACCCCTGGCTGGCACAATATTGCTGAAAAACCTCTATGATCTCTCTCTCTCTCTCTCTCTCTCTCTCTCTCTCTCTCTCTCTGCCTCTCTCTGTTCTAGGAACAAAGAAAACTTTTATTTAAGAAGAGAGCAAAAGATCAAACGCAGTCTTAACGTTTTTATATATCTACTGAGCCCAGGACTCTGATAAAGTCGAGGGGGGATGGGGGTGGGGCAGATGGAGCAGATTACAGTAGGATGCACAGCCTGGGAGCCACTGACATCAGATGGGATGGCAATTCTTTCAGGAGAGAAACCTGTCACCTCTAATTACATTCTATGGCTCTGGCTGAATGCTACTTCAGAAACAGAAAACTTTGATGTGAAAAAAAAAAAAAACAACTTTCACCTTTTCCTATTGACACCATCGTAATAACTGGAGAGAGCTAAGGCCTTTAATGTTGAATTATCTGAACAGCTCTCTAAGAGATTATGGAAATGGCATGCTTTCCTTCTATAATGTCTGAACCTGAAAGAGAAGAACTCCATTCATTTAGAGAGGCCCGTTTTAGTTTCTTAGTGCAGCCACGGCAAGCAAATGGGGAAAAAAAATACCAAAAAAACAAAAAAACAAAAACAATTGGGCCATGAGAGATGAACCCGTGAAAACTTGTTGTGCAAGAGTAAGGACCTTAGTTCGAATCCCCAGTACCCCTGCAGAAGCTGGGTACTGTAGCACATTATCTATAAGCACAGTATTCCTGCAGCATGGTGGGAGGTGGAGGCAGGAAAAATCCTGGGAACTCAAGGGTTGGGTAGTTTGACCTGTGTACAAGTATACAACAGAGTCACTGTCTCAAACAAGGAGGGAAGTGAGGGCAGACACCTGAGGCTGTCCTCTGACCTCCACATGAGAGCCTGCCAGCACACACACTGGAGCTCACAGGCCTGCACACACAAGCACACACA